>MVJL01005054.1:0-217282 GCA_002156465.1 Macrocentrus cingulum
ATGAATCTACTGACTTTTTCGTATCAAGAATATCAAAATACATCGAATGGCATAAGTAGGTTCAATTTTCGTTCGATTCTCGGTCAGTTAGGGGTGTTCTACCCGCGTAGAATTTTTATAATTTATTAATTAATTGAAAAAATAGATGAAAATGATTGGAGGACGTTTCTACACGCTGTAGAAACACGAATCCGGTGGCAAATATTTTTTAAATTGATTTTAATAGATTTTCGATTTTTTGGGGGTGTTCTACCCGCGTGGAATTTTCATAATATGAATAAATTTTTAATTATGTGATCCGATGAATCTACTGACTTTTTCGTATCAAGAATATCAAAATACATCGAATGGCATAAGTAGGTTCAATTTTCGTTCGATTCTCGGTCAGTTAGGGGTGTTCTACCGTGTGGAATTTTCATAATTTTTTAATTAATTAAATAAATAGTTGAAAATAATTGGAGGACGTTTCTACACACTGTAGAAACACGAATCCGGTGGCAAATATTTTTTAAATTGATTTTAATAGATTTTCGATTTTTTGGGGTGTTCTACCCGCGTGGAATTTTCATAATTTATTAATTAATTAAATAAATAGTTGAAAATGATTGGAGGACGTTTCTACACACTGTAGAAACACGAAAGTAGAAACACGAATCCGGTGGCAAATATTTTTTATATTGATTTTAATTGATTTTCGATTTTTTGGGGGTGTTCTACCCGCGTGGAATTTTCATAATTTATTAATTAATTAAATAAATAGTTGAAAATGATTGGAGGACGTTTCTACACACTGTAGAAACACGAATCCGGTGGCAAATATTTTTAAGAATTGAATAAATTTATAATTATGTGATCCGATGAATCTACTGACTTTTTCGTATCAAGAATATCAAAATACATCGAATGGCACAAGTAGGTTCAATTTTCGTTCGATTCTCGGTCAGTTAGGGGTGTTCTACCCGCGTAGAATTTTCATAATTTATTAATTAATTGAAAAAATAGATGAAAATGATTGGAGGACGTTTCTACACACTGTAGAAACACGAATCCGGTGGCAAATATTTTTTATATTGATTTTAATAGATTATCGATTTTTAGGGGTGTTCTACCCGCGTAGAATTTTCATAATTTATTAATTAATTGAAAAAATAGATGAAAATGATTGGAGGACGTTTCTACACACTGTAGAAACACGAATCCGGTGGCAAATATTTTTTAAGTAGGTTCAATTTTCGTTCGATTCTCGGTCAGTTAGGGGTGTTCTACCCGCGTAGAATTTTCATAATTTATTAATTGATTGAAAAAATAGATGAAAATGATTGGAGGACGTTTCTACACACTGTAGAAACACGAATCCGGTGGCAAATATTTTTTAAATTGATTTTAATAGATTTTCGATTTTTTGGGGGTATGAAAATGATTGGAGGACGTTTCTACACACTGTAGAAACACGAATCCGGTGGCAAATATTTTTTAAATTGATTTTAATAGATTTTCGATTTTTTGGGGGTGTTCTACCCGCGTGGAATTTTCATAATTTATTAATTAATTAAATAAATAGTTGACAATAATTGGAGGACGTTTCTACACACTGTAGAAACACGAATCCGGTGGCAAATATTTTTGATAACGATTTTAATTGATTTTCGATTTTTGAGGGGTGTTCTACCCGCAGTAGAAACACGAATCCGGTGGCAAATATTTTTTAAATTGATTTTAATAGATTTTCGATTTTTAAGGGGTGTTCCACCCGCGTGGAATTTTAATAATTTTTTAATTATGCGAACAAATACTTGAAAATGATCGGAGGACCTATCCACTCGCAATTTTTAAGGGGTGTTCCACCCGCGTGGAATTTTAATAATTTTTTAATTATGCGAACAAATACTTGAAAATGATCGGAGGACCTATCCACTCGCTATGGACAGTCAAATACGAAGGCAGAATATTTTTATAACGATTTTAATTGATTTTCTATTTTTTAGGGGTGTTCTACCCGGCGTGGAATTCAATAATTTATTAATTTTCTAGATAAATACATAAAAAGGATTGGAGGACCTGTCTACACGCTGTAGAACGCCGAATAACACGGCACAAATTTTTATAATGATTTTAAATTATTTCCGGTTTTCTAGGGGTCTTCCGCCGGTGTGGAATTGCTTATAAATTTGTAGACTAAACATCTGAAAATTACTATAGGACTCATCTACACACTGGATTGTGATATACGAGGGCAGAAAAATTTTATACTGATTTAAATTATTTCTCGTACTCCTGGGGTCTTCCACCGGATGGGGAACTGCTATGCTCCGTGAAAAACAGTCTCAAAACGCTTTATTACTGTTTTCCAACCCTAAATTTTTTTGTATACTCTGAGTTTTAAGTATCACGTCTACATGTACTATACTCTTCCTACACCGGAATACTATCAAAGACAGTGTTAACTACATAAATATCGAATTTTTTTTAACTTTAGGATAGCTTTAACTAGCGTTAGCATGTAACATCAACACTGATGTGAACAGAGCGCCGAATTTATCCCGAACTGTGTACGACTTTGCATATTTTTAATCGTTGAATCCCCCGAATAGGGACTCCAGAACCTGATAGTGTCATGCCGTATCGGCTAGGAATAAAAGAAATGCTCAACAATAAATGTATATCTCACTCACCAACGATGAATCTGCAACTCCCGGTGGGTACTGCTCCTGCTGCTGCTGCTGCTGCTGCTGCTGCTGCTGTTGTTGCTTTTGGTGCTGCTAGCTCTGTTGTGATATCATGTATTCGATGATTCCGGGATCCTTCGAATCATGACCTTAATAATCAAAACAATTCCTGTCAGTTAACGTTTTCTCACTTGCAGCAAATAAAATGTTACCGAATAAAAACTATAACCTCAAAATATGCTGTCGAATCTTACCATTGTAATCTGATTTCCTCGCATGTAAAGGGCGTACAACTCAAATCATGTGCCGTGGAATAATTGATTTAGGTCTTTCTATCAACATTAATCCTCCAAAACCATCCAATTTCGCGGATATTTTTATTTATCGGCTATGGATTTGCCGTCGTGCGTTTGTGCGAGACAGAGAGAGACAAACTAATATCGATTTTATACAAAGATGGCGTCGATGAGCTGTTCTATAGGTGGAATCCAACTTTTGGCGGGCTTTTTAAACTTTATTATTTTTCTTGTCTGAAAATTCGGCATATTCATTTATTGTAAATTCAATTGTCAATCCATATAAAGTAATAAACAACAAGGTGACTCAATATTTCCTCTCTTAATGTCTTAATGGAAGAACGATGAACTACGATTTATTCAAGTACACGGCATACACTGGGGGGTCCGAATAGACACAGTCATGTTTTTCCGATATATTTCGCTAACGCACGATTGGCGCTACATTTCAATGCAATAATTTTTAGCGGTCATCTATCCAACTAATCAGCCAGTGTTAAATTTTAACGCAGCGTTAAAATAACGCACCATGTGTAAGTCCAGCCTCAGCCTAATTTTAAAAGTGCCCGGGCCAAGATGGCGCACGCGTAGATAACGCCTCTGCCGGCCAAATTGTAAACAAAATAGATTGTCAATTTTTTGTATTTTTTTGCCAATGTATATGTGATTTCTTTATACCCACACACTAACCCCAAGCTTCTTTTTATTTTTATCGCTCCGTTATCAGTCATAATAATGCCTTAAGGATCCCGCGAGCATCAGGCAAACACCGTGTGTGAGTGCATCAGTCCATATGCGCCGTTTGACCACGTAATCGTTTTCTTTTTTTTTCCTGGCCAGTGGTTCGTTGAGAAACGTGGTGTGACTTCAAGATTATCAGACAATGACAATCAGTGTTGCTAGAAGTAAATTGTTAACCGCCTAAATTAACTTAACTCACACAAAGTTGAGTGAGCAATTGACGATGGAACAGCCTACGATAACACCGAATAATCAATCGCAGCAGCATCTCGTAGAGGATGCTAATTACGGGTCAGTTAATAGAGAAGTTCAACGCTCAGTGGTTGATGATAAAAGGCCTATAACTAAACAAGAATGGCTCACGGTGTCGATTTTATGCTTTGTGAATCTCATTAACTACATGGATCGAACGACAATAGCGGGTAAGTGAATTTGAACATGCTCATGTTATTTTAACGTGTTAAACCAATGTTAATCGACAACTTTTCTCTCAAGGAATCTTGGAGAAGATCCAACAACAGTTTGAAATCCAAAATGGATCGTCTGGCTTACTGCAGACAGCATTTATTGTCAGCTACATGATATTTGCTCCCCTCTTCGGATATCTCGGAGATAGGTACAACCGGAAAATAATCATGAGCACCGGAGTGTTTATCTGGTGCCTCACAACGTTTATTGGGTCTTTTATGGAGGTATGGATCTTGGAAAAAATATATTATCGGCTTGGTTTTCAATTTTTACGAGTTTTTTCAGAACTACAAGTGGTTCCTCTTCTTCCGGAGTTGCGTGGGCATCGGTGAGGCCAGCTACTCAACCATTGCACCGACTATAATTAGCGATTTGTTCATAAATGACACGCGGTCGAAAATGCTGGCGCTATTTTACTTCGCCATTCCCGTAGGCAGTGGCTTGGGCTACATTATCGGCGCAAAAGTTGCTGACATTATGGGAAAGTGGCAATATGCGCTGAGAGTCACGCCAGTTCTGGGAATCGTGGCAATCCTGCTTATACTCATATGTGTTCGGGATCCAATAAGAGGCGAGCGTGAAGGTGGGTCGCACATCTCGCACACCACATGGATTGACGATAACAAGGCTCTGCTGAAAAAGTAAAAAAAAAAAAAAAACCCAGTCAACTCATTCGCCAATCAGAATGCCGTTTACTCATTTGAAATTTATTTCAGTCCGAGCTTTATACTGGCAACCGGGGGATTTACGTGCGTGGCATTCGTCACGGGTGCTCTGTCCCTCTGGGCTCCACGTTTTCTTGACCTGGGTCTCCAGTTACAGGCTACCAAGTTCTTCTTCTCCAACAAGTGAGTCATCTGTCTTTATGTTACTGGAAAGGAAGAAAAACTTATTAACTTGATTTGCAGCATCTCGTTAGCATTTGGCGTGACGGCAATGCTCGCGGGTCTCATTGGCGTACCTATGGGCGCGCTGATGGCTCAGAGATTGCGAAAACGTACGATTCAAGCGGATCCATTGATCTGTGGGTGCGGTCTGCTCATCAGTGCACCACTCATCTTTTTTGCAATTATTAGCGCCAGCAGCAATGCCATTGTTTGCTTCTTGTTAATCTTCCTCGGACAACTCGCACTCAATCTCAACTGGTCTATCGTTGCAGATATGCTACTGGTACTTTTTCCATAGATAGATCTAAATATCGTGAGTGAATTGCGCCTTTTTTGCAGTATGTTGTCATTCCAACGCGGAGGTCGACTGCTGAGGCATTTCAAATCCTTGTGGCGCACGCTCTGGGCGACGCGGGCAGCCCTTATCTCATTGGCATGATTTCGGATCACTTGGAACCCGTTCTCATTCCCGCTGGATCTGTCATGAATCCTGTGGACGCACTTGTCGAGTTTCGCAGTCTGCAATACGCACTGTTTCTCACAGTTTTCATCGAAGTTCTTGGCGGATTGTTTTTCCTTTTAGCGGTACTCGTTATTGAAAAGGACAAAGCACTCGTAGATCTGACGCTCGCCGGTAAGTAGTGCCTCTGGGAATCTTGGTTTTTCGTTGGGAGTAAAAATGGAATCCGGTATTTTTTTTTTTCTTCTTTATCTTTATCATTGGTAGATGTAAATAAAATTCTACTGTATGAATTTCGGGTTTGTGGAAATTTAAGCAAACTTATTTTCTGGGCACAGTGCATGAGATGATTTCGAGTTTGGAGTTAAAACCACAATGTGATATTGGTGCCCGTTGATGAGTTATAACAAGTTAAGTCGGGAATCATAAGTCAGTAAATTTATAAATTCAGCTGTCGCTGCGTTAAAGGGATTGTGTATGTGTGTGTGTTTTTTTTAAATTTGTTTATCCAGCTTTGTTACCTGTGTTGTCAGTCGGTGTTGGCCGTTTCTCCACGTTTTTTTGCATGCTGTGGCGCTCAGTTACACTAAATCATGAATTAATTCTTAATTTTTTTTTATCACTTGAACGCCAAGGTCGCACGAAGTAAGGGGGCTTTTTTACACGCTCAATTTTTAACTAATCAAAATTTTTTAAAGTATTTTTTTTGTCTGGCACTAAGTGCATGATATCGTCGCAAAAGCGCAAAATTCTCGTCGTCAATGCGAAAATAAAGCAGTAGACAAACTTTATAAAAAAATTTCTTTCAATTCTCTACTCTTGTTTAATTAAAAAAATATAAAAAGGCTCTTATCTTATCAACTTGGTATTAAAAAATGTATATATATTATTTTTGTATATTACTCAAGATAAATATTGATTATATATTTGGTGTTTTAGGAGGGTTTGAAATAATTTTTTTTATGATTTATTTTCGTCTTATTATTTTCGCCCTGTGATTGACGAGATTTTCAGCGTTAATTACTACTTATCAACATGTTTCTTGCAGAGCAATGTCTAGATACTAAAAAAAATGGGCAAGCAGAATCGACGTATTTGTAGAAACACGACTGTGGGCATCATCTGATTGTATGCTGGTATATCTGGTACATTTACATTTTTTTACTGGTTCATTTACATTTATTTGCAAATAATGTCATTATAAACAAACAAAAAAAAAAAACATGTTTTTGTGCCGGCGAAACTGCCAATGGACTCTCCAGTAGCAGCCATTTTTATGGGTACCATCACGACAGACAGACCATTATTAAAAACAATTAATCTTGTAATATAATTCATTTTAATGCCTCTTGGATGGTATTTTGTTGCTCCATTTTGTTATTTTGCACATCAATGCGTGTGCTGAAAACTGGTTAGTTTTTTTTCATATTTTTCAAATATGTTATAGAATTTCATGAGTTTTTAATTGAATGCACTCATAATTTGGTGTTTTTTTTTTACAATGGAAAAAAAAAATTTGCATGATAGTTCAATAGGCTGTGCAACGTGATGAATTTAGACGAGAGGGTTTTCTATATAAATTTCAGCATAAAACTGTTATGTTGTGAGTGATTGACATGGCATATTGATTGTTTCAGAGGCTCGAGGTGCTCAAGTTACGTTAATTGGCAGCGAGGAGTGCGAGAGATAGAATTTTGTGTGGTGAAAAATTGTATTTTTCACCACCCCTTTATGACTAGTAGTTAGTTAGCAGATAATTATTTGTTGTATATTGTTCATATTGATGATGAATTCAAACTTGCTTCGCGACAAGCAAGCCTTTAAAGTATTTATATGTTTTTTTTCAAAGGCTCAAGAGTTTTAGATATTTTGATGTTTTGGGCTGTGCAAACAAACAAAACAAAACAAAACAAAAAAAATGAAATAATGATTGTTCTGAAATAGTTAATGAGTCAATTTTATAATTCTCAAATTATTAACAAATAGTTAGACGCGTTTGGGCAACAAAATTAACGTGTAAAAAGATTTTTAGATGTAAATTGCTTTTATAATTACGCAGGCTACGGATAATGATTGTTCTTCTAGCCTACTTATCGCTATTTTTTATAAAAAAAAAGTCTTCAATGCACTCGATACAATTTATTGCATCACTGTATAACAAATATAAGACATTTTTTTACAAATTCATCAAGTCCTCATTTTGATCATAACAAAAATCACCCGTCAGTTTTTCTTTTTTTTCATCTCTAAAGGATGAGAATTTTTCATCTAGAACTGACGGTTTTTTTAAAAATATACTTTAGACATTTTTTTTTAATACAAGTAAACAATGAAAAGGCTCAACATTGCGAATACTTCGCGAGGTATTCACATTTGTATAAAAAATAATTTCGCCTGGGTTTTTTAATTACCTTTGCGATAGTATAGGTACTTGACAGTTGTTCTCGATAAACTTATGGATACAAATTTGTGCTGGTGTCCCTGTAGATGGTTCACTGCACGGGCCTGTGCTTGTTGCCACTCACAGCTGCCAACGCCTCGTCGGGCAGTCGGCTCGGGTCGGACAGGATGTCCGTAGACGTGCTGAGGTATCTCAGGGAGTTTAGGAAGGCTGCAAAAGTCCCAAAAAACACTGAAAATACAGTCTATTCATTGACAAGTAAAAAATTTTCATCTTTTACCGGGTCTGAGGTGAACGAGCGAGCAGTGCTGATCAACCCAGAGGATTGTACTCCTGCAGAGGTCCTCTACATTGGCCGTGGATACGGACGAGTTGAAAGAGATCATGAGGGGCTCAAGGAGGATACTAAAAATCCAAAATTTCCAATTTTCGCGCGTTCGCTTGCGCACATACTCGTTAAACATCTCCTTCATCTTGTTGGTCTTTTGGCGAGACACGGGAGCACCCGTCGCTGGAAGCATAGACTGAGAATTGCTAAAAAAAAAACCACAAATTAACACTAAACCACGTAATCCCATCGTTTACCTACCTTATAGAGGTGTTGAGACACTCGATTTGATGCTTGAGACTATCCATCTCCTCTTTGAGGAGGTTGCGCTCCAAGCGCAGCTGGCGAATATAGTCCGCGCCTTTTTGCAGCAGCGCGGCCTTGCTGATTTTTGTGTTGGAACTCTGATTAAGCTGCGGGATAAGGCTATGCAGCATGTCAAAGCCATTTTTGATATTGTATCGGCGTTTTTGCTCAGCGTGAATGTGCCCAACGCGGCGCTGCTCGTTGTACTTGCCGCGTTCCGGCTCGGCCTTGGATCGCGACGGTGAGAGAGGGCTCCCGACGCTCATGGGACTGTGCAGCGGACTGATGCTCGGTGCTGCCGGGCTGTGGGCCGAGTCTTTGGGCGAACCGGGACTGCCGCAGGCGCTGAGCATCACCGAATTCGCTGCAGCACTGTGCAGCGTCTGAACGGATATTGGAGTGGTGATGTGCGTGGTTGCAACGTTTGCCGGCATAGGTAGGATACTTTTAACCGCGGTAGAACTCGATGTAGTCTTCTCCGGGCCGCTCGTGACCGTGTAGAGACTCGCAGAGTTGCTTGTGAGCAGCTGTGCGAGCAGGGCGTTTTGGTTGAGGTTGAGTGCCGGGTCACTGATGGCCGACACGAGCGGTGGAGGATGATTTCGGGGCGCAGACAGCGCCGAGCTGCTCCTTGAACGACTGCGTGCCTTCATTTGATACTTTGGCACCGCAAACACCTCCTCTTTCTCGGGATTTGCCACTGTCGGTCGCGGAAGTAGCTTTGTCGGATGGAGAGCCGGCGTGGTCAAGTCTAGACCTGCTGGTTTGCATTGAAGTTGGATACTCTGCGGTTGAACAATTTTATATGGATCTGCGAGTGGCTGCAGCGTCGCCAGCGGCCGGAGGGAGCGAGATTGATCATTGGTTGGTGTAAAACTTGGAGTGACGAGTCGTTCTATGGCGTTGAGTTGACCGACAGATGTGGGGGTAAGAGTTCCCACGGCAACTTGGTGCGTAGCAGGGGCCAGCGAGACGCTTGCGAGATCCATGGGGTTGTAGGGCTGACGTGCAGCCTGGTAAGAGACAATTTGGTGTTGCGAACTCGCGGGATATGCCTGTTGCGCCACGCGATTGTTGCGAGTAGTCGATCTACTGGTGCGTACAATTTTTTCCCGTATTCCTGACGGATCGTATGGCTGCCGGGCACTGTAATCCATGCTTCGATAGATCCCCGCTGCATCGGGCTGTGTATAAATTTTTGCCGTGTACTGCAGATTCTGCAGATCTGTGTCCGCAGCGTGCTGACTCGTCGGCACGGCAATTTGCGGGTTTACCTGTCCCATCGACATTAAATCTAGCTCTGAGTAGTTGCTGTTGCGGAATATATCTTCCTCTTCGGGCACAGGGGGTAGTTTAGAGTTTAAAAACTCCTGCAGCGGCTCGAGCGTGTCCATAAAATCATCCAGATTAGGTTGTAGCGGTCCCAGACTCGGTTGAATGAAATCAGCGATGCTTGCGCCGCGCGCTGAAATTTAACACCATCCAGAATTCGATCTGCAATTTCAAGGGGAGGGCATTTGCAGGTGCTCACCGATCTCTCGCGGATCTGGAAAGTACAGCGGTTGATTTGAGCTAATTGTGGAGAAGAGCGTGTCCGTCATAAGCTCCATATAGTCTGCGTCAACCATCATACTCTCCGGGCCCTGCGTACCGCACAGATTCCCGTGCGAGCTCGTCGCACTCGTGCAGTCTATCGATGAGCACATACTGCCGTCCCAGTCTAGCATGTCCATGGCCTCCAGCTGCAACGAAATATCATCAATATTCTGCATTTACACATGGATTTTTTCAAGTATTAATTACCATATCCGTGCCGTCCTTGTTGTAAAAGCGGTTTCGGTAAAACATCCGCCATTTTTTGTACTCTGCAGTCACTGCCGCGAGCTTCCGCTTCCAGTATTTGCCCTCCAGCACCACGGCCTGAGGAGAAAAATTGATTAGAGAGCCGTAGGTAATTGTAGATCGGGGGATTAGACGAGTGAACTCTATGGGGAAACTCGGGCTTCAGTGGTCAACAAAATTAGAACTTGGTCTATCAGGGCTTCTTTTAATTGAGGGCGAGACTTGGCTTTATTTACCTCTGGTTTGTTGTGGGTATCCACGTCTAGAGGCGATGCGAACTGGCACACAAGTGTATGCTGTTTTAAAATAACTGTAAAACAAAACAATTTAAAATTATTTTCTTTTTTAGTACTTTTTTTTTACTTTACTTTTTATATCCCGGTTATTCACGTTGACTAGCTCCCACATTCGTCACTTGTTGTAAAATTTACGGAATGAAATTCCTCAAGGTTTTTTCGTCGACGCATTTTACGACTGTTTAGCAAGCGATTAATTGGCAATAATAATCGTAGCGTTGATTAGGCTGATGAAAAAATTGTTATAGCGTGCTTAATTTTCAGAAATCACGAAATGTGCACAATTAATTGGTTACAATTGACGATGTGATGAAAGAATTTTCTGTCGCGAGGCTTGGATAACAACTGAGGATTATACAGAAGATGCATATGGAATAATATACAGAGGGAGGAGATCTCATCACGTTCATGGATTTGATATTTGCAATTGCTTTACTATCGCTTTGCGACAAGAAATGTCGCTATCTTGCCTTATCGCGCCTCCATTATTGGGTTATACATCCATGATGTAATCCTAGTATCAACTATAATGTTGCCGAGATACTTACACTGCATGTGCCAACATCTCCAGATAACATTGTTCAGCCTTATTTTGTCTTTCCATCGGATCCGGATACCCTTAAAGCGATTCCACTTGGGCGACGTCAACTTCTGTCTGGAACAAACGCATACATTTCGTAATATTATATTATTACTGGATACTCGAGTACTTTAATGAGTCACTCTCAACAACTCATCAATGCTTGACTGTAATTTTAATTTTTTTTTCCTGCTACTTGTACCAGGTGTACAATTTTGTAGACCTCCCTTGAGCTCTCAATCATATGGCGATTGATTAAATAATTTTTTTATTTACCTTAAATGTTGTAAAATAAATTTTAAAACCTGAGTAAATATGGGTATTAGGTCGTATGTCTTAAATATAATTATTTGAATTTATAAAAAATTACTATGATGTTTTATGTCTGACGAGAGACGTTGTGCTCGATCTGGTAGCAAAGTTAATGTTTGCATCGATAATCGTGCTCAGATAACGACCTATTCGCCTCTCTACCTCGCTTGTTATGTCTTCAAGAACATGACAAATAATAATTATCATAAAAGACGAGAACGCCAGAAATTTTATCAAGCATTTAGAATTCCCGCGACATCAAATAGTTATCTAAACGGAGAATAAAGAGAACTCGTTATCAACTATATCCACTGGCTTAAACGAGTGCGAAGAAAATTCTCAAGTGTATATTATTGACTGTCTTTAATTTTCTCTTACTCTCGGCAACGAGCCCTAGATATCGTGGAATTAATCTAGAAAGGAAGAGCCGCTCGTGGTGATAAAAGCGCACGGAGGACGCCTGTCATCCGACTTATGTAACTGGCATGATTACTACGTAGAGCGGCGCGTGGGCAGAGACGAGCCTCCAAAACCTTCGGCTAGTGGCTTTTCCCCGCTACTTTGATAAATATCGCGTAGAATTTCCTTCGTCGCAACAGCACGCACACATTGGCAATCAAACGCGCGCGCGCTCGAGCATGGATTCCAGGCAGTTTCTTATCAGATAAAACTGTTTGTCGCGATAAACGCTCATAAATGAGCGCTAGAAAAAGTAAAATAAACAGCCTGGTAACTGCACATTACAGCAGATGTCGCTTCCTGATCGAGAGCAAAGGGGCAAGGGCGCGATGGGCAATCGCGAGCACGAAGACTTGATCTCGCTGACTTTTATCGACGTCGAGAGGCATTCGATGACGCGAGCGACCTCGACACGATAAAATCATAATCCGCGGTCACACGCGTGACGAAAGTTTCCGTCAATTCAGCCATACATCAAAGACAACTGAAAATTAAAGAATTGATTATTTTGCGACTGATTTGTGCAATTAAAATGCGAAAAGGAAAATTTCCCTTCTGATTAAATTAAGCTTGGTGGTTCGCACTCGATTGAATTATATCCAGGGCGAGATGCGATGATGCTAATGTTCGTGTTATTGGAGCTGACGAAAACTCGCGACATCGACGGGTCGCTCCCCTCAGTGTTACATAAGCCTCGAAGCAACACGTGGTTTTCTACTCGTCGTTTATTAAGCCGGGAATTCGGACATCAAAGTCCATCGATAAGATTTGTATTTGTATATTAAGTAAAATTATTAGACCTCACCTGTAGGCTAATGACATGCAGCGAAAGAGTTTGTTGAGCGATGTCTCGATGCTGAGCTGCAGAGCATTTTTCACTGGTGAATTGGCGATAAACTTGTCCATAGACATGCCCACAGGTGCAATGGCAAGTCTGGCGGCCTCTTCGTCGGGCACAGGCACTGCCAATTCATCCTCGTCATCTTGCGCCTCGGCCTCAAAGTCCGAAACCATAAAGTGACCCGAGTGGATGGTCTCTCGCGAGTCCTTGGGCTCTCTGAAGCGCACAGTCTGGCTGGAAGATGTGTTTCGCGCCATCGGGGGCTTGCGATACATCAGCTCGGTCTGCATTGCTCGTCTGACGAATCTGTTGATAGGATATTTATCAGGGACACTAATAAATATGAATGAAGTAATAATACTAGTGTACATATGAAGAGTGCGCTGTAATTTTATCCGCGAGAACTTTGTTCCCCTGTTTATATTTATTATTGTTATTCGTTTTTTTTCTTTTCGTTCGCGCTGATTTTACTTTCGATCCAACATGTGCCATTACGGTTGAACGACCGATCAGTGGAAATTCCTGTTCTAGCCAATGTGCCTGTTGTACTTTCCACGATGTAAAGGTCGTGGAAAATTTCCTCTGTGATTTTATGTCAATTCGTCGAGCAAATATATATCCGTCTTGCGACGAGTTGGCACGCATACTAAATCTCCTCGGGACTCTATTTATCATCAATCGCAAGATCTCGGTTTTTGCAGTCTTGTTGCAGTGTTGTGACGAGGTTAGGTTTTGGAAAAATTCAGATTGACATCAAGGAAAACATATGGAGCGAGGAATTGATGGATATCTTGCAGCTCATTTTTCAATTAGCAGTGAGAGTAGGTGGGGACGTTGGGGAAGGCAGATTTTACCTTGGCTCCTCGTGGATGGCTTTTTGCTTAGACTCGTTGTTGAGATACAGTTTTTCCTTGTCTGTCTTGAGTTATATGTTGTCACACTGGGGCACACTGACGAGGAACAGTGGGACACACTGAAATCACACGCGGGGGGCGGTTGGCGAGAAAATATTCCGTGACAACAAGACAACCATGAGTATAGACGCGGACGTGGCTACGCAACACCCAATCCAGGCCTGCATGCTTTGAAGCGCGACACTTGGCGATTCATCTTGACGAAAACAGCGTTTATTCTATCGAACGAACACGTCGTCTTTGTCGTGTGTACGATATGGAATACAGCACCAGCTGAGCGCGAGCTCTCGTGTGTTGCGGAACTCACACCCACGCGCAGGTCCCCTGCCTTCAGCGCCATGGCGGGAGTTTTTTAAATTAAACTCACTCACGCATGCGCAAAATGGCGGATGTATCTCTTGGCGTAAAAACAACGCATCCGACACGTTGCAAATCATTTGCATTTTTATTGAGGAAAATCATAGTGCTCACTAACAATACGTATCAAATCGAGTTCATAAGTACATCAACAATGCAGTATTGAATGAATATATACATAGCAACGGAGAAACAAATGATTTCAAGACAGTCGAAGACAATGTCGCGTCAATCAGTGAGTTATTGAATCATTTCAATTAATTGACATACATTGAAACAAAAATCACCCTTTGAGTTGTAAAAACCAAAAGTTTTTTATAATTTTTCTTCTAAAAATCGGATAAATTGTAAAAAATAATATTGGGATTTTCGAAATCAGCATAGCTCGTGATTGGTCGGGTTTGTATCTGCCTCGGCCAATCAGAACGCTCATGCGGACCAGTAGCGCCACTGGCGGTGGCGTTGGAAAATAGAGTGTTACAGTTGAAATCAGTCGAAAAAGGCGGGCAAACATCACGGTCCACAGTTTATCAAGAAAAAAAGCATTTTTCGAATAAAAAAAAACGTAATTAATACTTTTAACCAATTTGCGAAGTTGATAAACTAGTTTGATGAACTATTAACTATAAACTTTTGGTGAAACATTGTGATAAACATTTTTTCCGAGTGTGAATATGAATATTTGATCAGGACCACACTCACAGAGAGCGGTTATTACCCTGTGTTTGAGAGTGATACATATTTATTCACAAAATATTGCGCAGGATTCAGATGACTGTGAATTTTCAATGGATTCCGTGTAATATTATAATTCCGTGGATACTTTAAGTGCAATTGTGTAGTGTCATCGTATGTGCCGTGTTCGCGTTCCTTTTGCTCGTTTTGTGTCATTTCGTGTCATAACGTACAATCAGTATCTCTAAATTTAAATGTATAATGAAAAATGTGAATTCAGTGCATCAAAAGTCATCATCCCAGCCAGAAAGATCAATAGCCGCTGCCTCTCGGCCAAGGGAATAGTAATTGAAGTTGTTGGTGTCCAAGTGGCTTTCAATCTACAAACCATCATATCATTGGGTAAGATTAAATTTATATTCTTTCTATTTCTCCACTGTTGAGCCATTACCTTCACGGAAATGGGCGATTTCATTGATAAATTCCGCAAGGATTGCCAGTCAAATCCAGAGAACCACCTGCAGAGAGTTGAGGAATAATATTTCTCGAAATTTTCTGCCAAAAACTATTAATTTTCTAGGCTTACTTATGATTTTGAATGTCCGCGATGCCATTTTTGAGATTGCCCAGACGTTCAACTGGTCGGGGTCGCAATAATTTCCGCACAATTCCCCCAGCATGTCCTTTCAGGTTGTCTGGAATATCAATATCACTTCCGCGAATGATTTTCCGATAAAGTCGCAGTCTATCCTCGTCTTCAAATGGCACATGCCCAGTCAGAAGCTCATAGATCATGATGCCGAGTGACCAAAAGTCTGCAGCACTGCAAAAACGATAATATACCGTCTATAAAAATTATCATGACCTTGCGACAGCTAAGAATTTCGACAAACCTGTCGTGGCCTTCACGTAAAATGATCTCCGGAGCCATGTACTCTGCAGTTCCAACAAAAGACCAAGTCTTGTACGGTCCTATTCTCTTTCCAGTCCCAAAATCAACCTAAAATGTAGATAAACGCGTGAAAAAAAAATTCCATCAACTCTTTGCGATTTTACCGACCAGTTTAGCGTAGCCACGATCGTCCAACAGGACATTCTCTGGCTTCAGGTCCCTGTAGACAATTCCCAATTGGTGTAGGTGCGCGAGAGCCTCCACAACGCAGGCAGAGACGAACCGAGCAGTCGAATTGCTGAATTTTTTGCTGCGTTTCAGCGCCGTGTAGAGATTTCCCCCGAGGAAGGCCTCCACGAGGAAGTAGATGTACTTATTATCCTTGAAAGTCGAGTGAAGCCTAGAAAATTTGTATAGTTAGTCTCTTTGAATACCATATAAAAAAAAATTGTGTAAATTAACCCAGTTACTTGCAAATGAAGGGCGAGTTGCTGGCCTGCATCACGTACTTCTCCGAGTACATGTACTCCTGCAGGTTATCCTTGCACACCAGAGCCTTGGAGATTTTTTTCAAAGCAAAGCTAACATTAGGCACTAGCGGGCTGGTCACTAGTTGCACCGTTCCATAGCTGCCTTGTCCAATTACCGCGTGAACCTCCAAATCCTCCAGTTTCACGTCTGGATAATCGCTTTTCCATCGCATGCTTTGAGTTTGCTTCTGCTGCTCATACTCCCGCATCCAGTCCTTCTTCCTGATGGACTCCAGGTCCCCGAGGTAGTTGAGAAAAGACCTGAGACACGGAGAATCACGTTAGAGATAGGCAAATGTATGATTTAACGGCGCGTAGCTTCGCCTACCTTCGATCTATCGTGAGACATTCGACGCCAGGCGCGAGGGAAATTGCACTCGCCTGTCTCCGATTGTCCCCATCCTCGTACAGAGCCTTCTCCCCAAAGTAATCACCCTTACTGAGCTGGTTCAAACCGATTTCTTCGCCGTTTGTCAACTTTTTCGTTATTTTCACGCATCCACCGTTGATGATGTAAAACTTGTCGCCAGGCGCTCCCTCCCGTACGATGTAGGCTCCCGCAGGGAAAAACTCGATGGCCATGAGCTCGGAAACCTTGCCGAGGACGTGTTGTGGCAGGTCCTGCAGCAGGGGGATCTTTTGAAGCATCTTAATATTGTGTTCCGTGGTGTCTTTAATGGTTTTCATCATCACAAAGAAAAATGACGCCTGGTCCAGCACCCATACTCTTCCTCCTTCCTTCACTGCTCAATCTCACAATTTTATTAGTCATGAAACTCGTATTATTTGTCGTATTTGCACAGTTTAAAGCCTTACCGTCAATTGAGACTGATCTTTTAACGCTGTAGAGCAGCGCTAACTCTCCGAAAGCCTTTCCAGAACCAAAGCTACCCTGGTACTCCTTTCCCTTGTAGATCGAGAACGATCCCCCGTCAGACACGTACAGGTGCGAATCCTCGTCACCCTCTTGAATCAGCCGCGTGCCTGCTGTTACTGTTTTCGGGTACATCACGGCGACAATTGCCTCCAGTTGATGGGCATCGAGGTTTCCCATGAAATCGTTGCTCATTATGGCTTGGCACAGTCGCTCTCTCGTTCTGGTGGCATGAGACTCATTTAAAAACGCGTGTCTTGTGTGTTAAATTTCTACGGATATTTACTCGGCGTCCTTCTCCACGGCTGGTGGTGGTTCTTCTTTTTTTCGCGCTGCATTCCTCTGGATTGATCCACGCCTGTAGATCTGCTCAATTCTCGTAGATTCCTCTGGTTTAGCTGCTTCTGAGCCGCATATGAACGCACGGCAGCACAAAAATTTCATGGCTAATCCTCGACGATTAGGCAATAAGCACTTGAGATAAAAAGTTTTCCATTCTTATATATGAAATTAGTGATTGATGAGCTATGCCTACGACTGACTATCGTTTGCCCGTTTGTATAGTGTACTGTGTTGATTCGTAGAATCTTATCTGGTCACGGATAACAATCAACAGACTTTCTCGATATTTGTTCACTGAAGGCTGTATTCCAAATTGATCTTAGCATTAATTCGTTATCGCAGTATATGTCGTTTGTGTCTAACTCACACTGTCTTTTTGCAATAATAAATTCCTAAGGTCGTACAATTTTTTTTCTTTTTATATAGATAACGCGTAGTGTGAAATTTATTTTTATTAAATCGTCGTAAATTTGTATTTACAAAATTAAGCATCTCTCTGCGGGTGTTAGTTGGATTAATATCGATGTATTATCATTATCGAGCGTTTTATATATGTATATCTGATTTTGACTATCAAAAGTCCATGTCCCAGCCGGAAAACTCATCGGGTGGTACTTCGCGATCGGGAGGATAGCGCTCAAAATTGCGCGTATCGGTTTGCCCGCGAATCTGGAAAATCCGAGAGTGATAAATAATAAATTATAAGCACCGAGGGTCCGCGGGAAAGTCAGTAAAAATATTATTACTTACTGTTGGTACGATGGGAGCCGGTAGCGAGAGTTTGCGCAGGCCAGACCAGTTGAAGTTTGAAAACCACTTGTGATCGCGTATGTCTTTGATTCCATTGCGCTGGTAGCCCAAGCGCTCCGAGGGACTGTGTCGCAGCAGCTTTTTTATCAGGTTATTCGCGTGTTTGTTGACTATCGGTGGTATTCCTATCATTTCCACGCCCTTCAGGATTTTATTGTAAGTCGTCATGTGGTCAGAGCCGCGGAACGGTGGTTTTCCCACCAGCAACTCGTGCGTGAGAATCCCTAGAGCCCAGTAGTCCACTGCTCGATCGTGGCCCTTGTTTAAAATAATTTCTGGCGCGACGTACTCGGGCGTTCCAGCAAATGTCCACGTTTTATCTGGTCCAATTTTCTTGCTAAAACCAAAATCCACGAGTTTCAAATAGCCTCGGGAATCCAGCATAAGATTCTCGGGTTTGAGGTCCCTGTAGACAATATTGAGCGAGTGCAGGTGATCCAGAGCCTCTACGACACACGCTACCATAAATTGGGCCGTGGTATCGTCAAACAGGCGTCGTTTTTGCAGGGTAGTCCACACATCGCCACCCAGACACACCTCCATGAGGAAGTATACATATTTTGAGTCCTTAAAAGTCTGGTAGAGTCTAAAAATTTGAAAAATTCCGATGTTAAAGCTCGTCTTCGAAGATTTAAACATTTTTTTACAGCACAAACTTGCAAATGAAGGGAGAATCGCAGGCCTGCATGATACACTTCTCATTGAGCACGTGCTCCTGCTGCTGCTGGTCAACCATGGTCTTCTTCTTGAGCTTTTTCAGCGCAAAACTCTTGTTCGGATCTGCTCGTAAAATAACGAGCTCCACTCGTCCGAAACCACCTACCCCCAGCGTACCTCTGCCCTCCAGGTCGTACAGAGTGATGTTGGAGTACTCGTTGGTCCACAATTTCGGCGTTAGAGACCGTTTTTGCTTGTCGTACTCGGCCTGCCAGTCTTTGTTGCGAATTTCATCGAGTCCGCCCAGATAGTTGAGGAAGGTTCTGCAAAGAAATCACGGGTAAATGTCTACCTCAATGTTTTTCACGCTCTGGTGGGTACTTACGTGCTGTCCAGCGTTAAACACTCGACTCCCGGGGCCAAAGCGATCGCGTTTGCCTGCCGGCGGTTGTCCACTTTGTTGTAGAGCGCCTTTTCCCCAAAGTACTGACCCCGACCCAGGACAACGAGTTCCTCCTCGTCGCCACTGTCTGTGTCTTTAGTTATTCTGACATTCCCGCCGCTTATAATGAAGAATTTATCGCCCTTGTCACCCTGTCGGACAATCCGCGCCTCTGCCGGGAAGAATTCGACGCGCAAAAGGTCGGAAATCTTTGCCAGGACGTGCTCCTTGGGGTCTGGTAGCTTCTGCAGCACTGAAACCTTCCTCAGGAATCTCAGGTTGCTCTCCAGGCGGTCCTGAGCGCCACTTATCATCACTCGCAGGAAGTCTGTTCGGTCTAGGACCCAAACTTTGCCTCCTTTCTTCACTAGAAACGTCAGAAAATACTTTTGCATCGTGATATTCGAGTTTTTGTT
The DNA here is from genome assembly GCA_002156465.1 of Macrocentrus cingulum. Taxonomy (NCBI): domain Eukaryota; kingdom Metazoa; phylum Arthropoda; class Insecta; order Hymenoptera; family Braconidae; genus Macrocentrus; species Macrocentrus cingulum. Next base: position 19,793 of record MVJL01005054.1, read on the forward strand.
GGTTTATGCAGGATTACAAGAAATACCACTAATGGATCGCAGTCTCTTTGTGTTGTAAAGCAGTGCCAACTCTCCAAAGGCCACTCCAGGTCCGAAATTTCGCTGGAATTTGTTGCCCTCATAGATGTCAAACTCACCCTCAGCGCTTACGTACAGGTGTGAGCCTAAAAAATGATTTGTTTCGTCGTGGAAAGGTCAGGAATCATTCGAGGAATTTTTTCTACTCACCAATATCACCCTCCTGGATCACCAAGGTATTTGGTGGGATGACTTGCGGGTACATGGCCGATACCAGAGCCTCAACTTGAGCCTCTTCCAAGTTTCCCAGAAATTCATTCTCCAGAATTGCTCGTTTAATCTGCCCCCGCGACCTGCAGAATTTTTTTCGTTAGTGGCAATTGAGATAGAGAAGTTTTCTGATCTTACCTCGCGTCTTTCTCGTATACCGATGGCGGTGCTGTTTCTTGAACCGGAGTTTTACCAATGATCCCGCCTCGAGGGATCTTCGGAATATCCGATGAGCTTGATGACGTTCGTTCGTACTGTATAACAGTGGGTTTGACGGTTTTAGATCCATTTTGTGTCGTAGATGAGATCGAGTATGTGAGGGAACTCGAACCGTTTGATGTTGCTGAGCTGGGGGACTGTCTCGTGGTGCCATTGTCATCAAAGTCGCCTGTGCGCTTGTAGCTCATGGGTACTGGGTCCCTCGCATCGCCATTCTATTCAAAATAATCAAAATAATCAAATAATTTAAGACATTTCGCGTGTGATTAAAATGCAAAATCAACTTGGTCTTCAAAATCAAAATAGTTAGAAAACTACGGCGAGTAGAAATTTTTTACAAGAGATCTTTTTTGTAGAGAATTTTATAAGCTACAAAAAAGGTTCTTATGAAAATTTATCCAACTTGCATCCTTATCGAAATATTAGTTATTTTCACTCATAAATTTAAATTATCACAAGAATTTTCAACTATATATTAAAAAAAATATAGTGAAAATTAAAAATCGGCGATAGAATTCCTGATAATACCAAATAAACTTACATTATTTTTGAATTTTTCTGTTTTACAGCAAGTCATCAGCCGAAAACTTACGCTAATGATGCTAATTCCGGTGATGCTGGATTCCTCGGGCCTGGAAACGGGTGCAAGATTGATGCTCCCGGTCCGACCCAGGAGAGTTGCCTTGGGGAAGCAAGAGAACCTCATCCTATCCTCCACGTTCGACACATTATTGATGCAACTCCACGACTGGCTGTCTTCTAAATTTCTACTGCCAGTGAAACTTTACGTTAACAGTGACGTTAACCGAACGTATTTTGATCTTACACGTCAGCATTGACGCACACAAAAATACCACACGTCTATCAACATTCTATTGCCCGTAAGCTGCCCATGCACACATTGGCCCAACCGATAGGTGCCTTGGCGGGGATTCCACATCGCGGTGAGTGAAAAAAAAATTTTTTTTTAATTACCACACTGATTTGAGGTATCGTATTGCGGGCGCGCTCGATAAGGAGGCTGTTTAATCTCTTTTGAAGTGTGATCAGTTATGTATCTTTGTTTTCAACGATTTAAAACTGCGATCGTGCTCGCTGACACATCTGTGTCTTATCACGAAAGAAAATCAAACAATAGTTAACCCTTCTTTATACTTAATTGCTGCAATAAAATCGCGTGATGGTGTGTGCGCTGCTAAGCTCTGACTCACTCTCATCAGTGATGGGGGCCTCGTGTGAAGAAGAAAAATTCCACAATTTATTTCATGCCGCGACGAAGCGTGAAAATTACTTGCGGCCAATAGACATGAAGATTGTTACTAAGGCAATTATGTGCCACTGCGTCTACTATAGGCAGGATATATCGTCATCATGATAAGGATATTTGATCAGTCGCGTGAGCAGACACGAGTCCAAATATGTGTCGCCATTTCATGCATAAGCCTACCGGTTTACCTGCCGTTTATTATTGATAAAGAGGCGAATTGAAATGGCGATGAACGAAAAAAAAAAAACGAGAATTCCTTTTCAATGGAGACAATTGCGACATGAGGAAACAATGTCTGATGTTAAGCGGCGGCAATTATACAAACCAGCGAACTAATTAGTCATTTTCACACTCGTGCATCGCATGCCTTAGACAATGAATTTTCTTGTCTTTAGAAATCTCGGTCGGATTTTTGTAAAATTTAATGCACTTTTTCAATTATTCTTGACAAGGTTGTGATATCGTGACATGGAATGCTTCTTTATCGCTTTATCAAGGGCGTTCTGATTAGATGGTAGTCGATGTAGGCAAGTCATCCCGGGAAACTTGGCTATTAGTCATTTTAAAAGGGTTTCTCTTGGTTTAAGTGCGGTCGAGCGACACATTTTCAGACCTGATGGCAATTTTTATTGGGCTTGACTGTTGGTAGGTGAGTTTTAAAAATGAGGAAGTGAATAACACCGGAATATGTCGTGAAAATACTTGTCTTTTGTCCAGCGCCAAGACCTGGAGTCTTATCGGCAACGATAACGCGCAAAGAAAGCAGTTAATCTGATAGCTTGATGAGTGCCTCTAGGTTGAATATACACTGTTCTCTTCCTCTTCCAGTCTGATATTAAGATACGTCCAGAAATATTGCGAATTTTAGATGAAAACACCTAGAAGAAAATTTTTTTCCCCTCATTTTTTCATTATTAATTGAGAAAACAATTTTTTTTCTTCAATTAAAGAGATTAAACAGTCGATAGAATTTATAAAATTCTCAAAATAGGTTTTTTAGTCTCTTCAAGTAGAGAAAATAAAAATTCTTTTGCGGATATTACGTATGGAATTTTTTCTACATAGTAAAAATTAGCCAAGCACAGCCGGAAGTAAAAGTAAAACTTTATACTAATTACCGAATAATTGTTGATTAGTAAACACGCAAATATCCAATAATTTTTAGCTAGTAGAATATGTTTATTTTTTTTTTCACTCTCTCATCATGAAATACACCTGTGTCCCAATTCGAAAATTCGAGTTGTGCGCGATTAAACGCCGTGTATCACAAGCATAAAAAAACGTTTTAATTGCCCAGAGTACGATTGGAATGTAATGAGCTTCCTGATTGCGTTTCTTTGTAACTAAATACTCACCTCGATCTCGCGCCAACACCTGTCAGATTATATAACTTGTACGATTCGTTGGTTTTTCGGTTTTTACCATCAAGGCTATTGTCAGTGACACTTGAACATGAAGAAAAAAAAAATTTATTGACTAAAAACAAAAAGCGTCCACACAGTAATACGTATCACAGGTTGCATAATTAATGTTTAAGTTTTGTTGGCGCGCGCGGCCTTGGAAATAATTTAAGCGAAAAAAAAAAAATATCTTAACGGCCGTGTGCGAGCGTGGAAGATGTTATCGGCTCGGCGTTTCTCGAGCTACTAACGTATATCATACAAATAGATCGCGTGCTCGTGAGGCGATAGCGTTTCCCTTGACGCTTTTGTCAATTATGTATTATCGTCATTTCTCGCCTTCTGTCCACGCGCTTGTGCTCTGATGCTCTATACACATCTTTTCATATTGCACATGTATAATACAAGTGCTTTTCCGATGTCGCAAGATCAGTCACGCGGCTGTGTCGCACTGGTAAAAAATAATTTATTATTCCATCCTTTATACGAATTCCTTATCAGCTCTCGTGTGACTCGTTTGTTTTCTACGAAATTATGTTTATTTACATTTGGTGTTACCCTTGAATATAAAATAACGTAGCAAAGCAATAAGCCAATTATTATTAACACTCATCCCGTGACAGCATCATCTGTTATTTCTGCGGCGCGCAACATTGCGTAAAAAATTCCCATAGGCCGTTGAGACAGTTCTTTTGGTGTGCCCTCCTCAACTATTTTCCCCTCCTCGAACACCACCACCCTGTCACAGTCCATTAGAGACGCTACTCGGTGCTGAAAATCGGTTTTATTAGTTTCTAAAGGCGTTGAAGAAACTGTAGTAATATTTTTCTGGATTAAACAAAACTCCTACTGCGATTGTGATGACAGTTTTGTCTTTGAAGATTGTGGAAATAGCGCGAAGAAGAGCCTTCTCCGTTGAGGCATCAAGAGCACTGGTTGCCTCGTCGAGAATTACAACGGCAGACTCACGTAGAGTGGCTCTAGCCATGCTCAGAAGCTGCAATTGGCCAGTAGAAAAATTTTCGCCACCTTCCCGCACCTCTAAATCTGCAAATCGCCATAACTTGGTACGGCCTGTGTAAAAACTAAATGCCCCAGAACTCTGGCTACTTACCGAGACCCTCAGGATGCGCGGCGATCACGTCTTTGATTTGTGCAAGCGCCAATGCAGCCCACAGCTGCTCATCCGAGTGTTCGGACAATGGATCCAAATTTTCGCGGATAGTACCGCTGAACATTATCACATCCTGGTGGATTGCTGAAAGCCTGGAGCGCAGGCAGAGTAGGGAGACACGCTTGAGGTTGATTCCGTCGATGAGGATGCGGCCCTCGGACACCTCGATCAACTGAAACAGCGCCATGACTGTCGATGACTTGCCGCTGCCGGTTTTTCCGCAAATTCCGAGTTTCTGCCCGGCGGGAATGCGCAGGTTTAGGCCCTGAATCACCGGCTCAGAGTCGGGAGAGTAGCGTAGAGAGACGTTTTCAAAAATTGTCTCTCCTTTTTCCGGCCAGGATTCGTCCGCTTGATAGCCTGGACAGAGACAATAATTTCTCAATCGATTGAAGATAGAAAGAACATTGCTTTAAAGCATCAGCGTGACAAAATTGCTTACCATTCTCGCGGTAGTTCTCCTGCGGAGCTTTTATGTACGCTGTAAGCCTGGACACACTTCCCATGTACATCTCAATCTCCGACACAAATTTCACCACCCAATTTAAATAAATAGGCACTAAGAATGTGTAATTAATCGCCAGACCAACGAGCGCCGGGGTCACGCGCTCGGGATACAGCTTGGCCGACAGCAGAGCTGCAAAAATCGACGCAGCAACCACCACTGCTCCCAAATAGTCCTGGAAACCACTTGAATAACAGCAACAAAAATTTTCAAGTTACGGAAAACACCACCATACATACCAGAGCGATGCCTAGCCAGCGGCTGCTCGTGTTTAGCATCAAAAACGCGTTGGTATTCGCGTCCAAGTGCTCCACCATGTCGTCCATGAACCTGTCCTGCTGTCTGAAGGCTCGCACAACCGCCAGGCCCGACAGAGTCTCCGAGAAATGCGCAGCAACGGGTCCCCGAGTGCTACAAACACGAGCAAAATTGTTTAAAGAAATTAATCCGTCGACAAGATGAACGTTTGGTATACCTGCCCTCAAGTCTTTGGAGTTCCCGTGCGCTGATTCGATAGAACCTCTGCAAGAAGAAGTACGCCAAGCACGTGGGCACGGCTGCAGCGAGGAACCAGGGTGAAATCGCGATATTGACGATAACTGCCGACCCGCAGAGCAATACAAACAGCGTGAGTCGCTGAAAGGCCGTGGACAGTTTCTTGTCAATGACACCCATGTCGGCGCTGAAGCGGTTAAGCACCCGACCGATGGGTGTACGTTCAAAAAAAATCATGGGCGCACGCAGGAGAGAGGAAATGGCCTCTGCGTGCAGTGTTTTTCTCGCGCGAGTTCCGGCCCACTGTCCGGCCGCGCTGTTCAACGCCGAGAGTACGATTGAGCCCACGGAGAGCACGACATACATGCGAAAATAAAAAACTGTCTGTTCGTGAACGTCCAAAGCGTCTGTGACAGTGGGCACGACTTTGCCGCCGAGGTTGGTCCACTCGCTCAGCCACAAATCCGTGTAAACTCGAAGGACCTGGCCTCCCAAGGCAGCAGCGATGTACAGCATACCTGGAGCGAAGCCCCCAGCCCTCAAGTAGTCCTTCCAAACAGTGGCATTCACCTGACCACTCGTGTCCTGATCATACTCACGTTCTTGCAAGTCCTGATACTCGGATTTTTTCTCCTCATCGACCTCCTCTGTTGCCACTGAGTCCGTGGAGATAAGCCGCTTGACAGGATGATGTTCCCACTCTTGGGGGTTAGTTTTCGTCGAGGAAGACGACATGAGTCGGCGTAAAACCTTTTTTTCCCGATTAAGCGACGCCTCATCCGACGTCATGTTGATAATTCGCCCGGAAAATATTTGTTTCAACACATTTGACGTATTTTGACCGCCATCCACGGTGTTGTGACGTTTTCTCGGGACATAGTGTGACTCGAGAATGGTCGGCGTTGAACTCTGTCGCAGCACGGGTTGTGGATGTTTTGGCGGTTGTAGACTAATTGCCCTTGCGGCCAATCTGTGGCGTTTCAAGCGCTTGCGCACGACACCCCACTCTTCTGCTGGTACCGGCAGGTCGGTAAGGTCGTGCGCGAGGTACCGCGATCCAGAAAGCATCGATTTTCGTCGGCGCAACGGAACAAATGTCGGTGGAGACACGTGCGCGTCCTGATCCGTGATCCAGGATCCGTCGCTCGCGTGTCGGTGCTTCGCAGAGATGCCTGCGATACGCGAAACTAGTCGTACAAGAGACCAACGGTCTTTGGCCGTCTTTGGCACACTCTGGAGCTCGGCCCGTCGCCGCAGGACTTCTCGCCACTCTTCTGCCAACGCTGGATCCGACGTCTCGATGCACTGCAACGTTCCCACCGCGCGGATTCTGCAGTCCTCCATCGCGATGACATTGTGCGCCGCCCGCAGCAGCTCAAGACGGTGAGTCACCATCACTACAGTCCTCCCCCGACGGAGGAGCAGCCGTTGAATGCCCTGCTCAAACACCTGCTGACCGACTTGCTGGTCCAGCGCCGAGAGTGGGTCATCGAGAATCACCGTGTCCGCGTCGCTGTAAATTGCGCGTGCAATCGCGATCCGCTGCTTTTGACCACCGCTCAGGTTGATCCCCTTCTCGCCGATACGTGTCATGTCTTGGCCTGGCAGAATGTCCACGTCTGGCTGCAGAGCGCAAGCCTTCAACACGCTGCGGTAACGGTTCTTGTTGTACGTCGAGCCGAAGACAATGTTTTCACGCAGTGTTGCGTTCAGCAGCCACGGTTTTTGCGATACATATGCCACACGCACGTCTCGCTCCCACTCCACCTTTCCACGCAATCGGACAATCTCTCCTAACGCCGCGGAGATGAGCGACGTCTTGCCGCTCCCCGTGCGCCCGACAATCACCGTCAATTCGCGCCGTGGAATCGCCAGGTCCTCCACGGTCAGTGTGTCATCTCCCAGGGAAAATACTCCATTGATGTAGAGTAGCGACGGCTTCAATTGAGGCTCCGGATCCTTTGAGAAGACCGTGTCTGATGAGCTGGCGTCGTACTTGCCGAGCAAGTGCAGTCCCTGGTGCTCCTCGTCGTCCTCGTTGATGTTCCCGAGTGTGCCAAACGTCGAGATACTCTGCAGATTACGCTCCTCATCCTGAAATGACATGTAATTCATGAGATACTTCACTCATGGGAATCATTCGGAATAAATTACAGTGGATGCGGCTATAGAGTTTGGGAATTGCCTGATTATTTTAATGGAGTGACTAATCCTGCTGCTAAAAGTTCCCTCACATTTTTTTGCCAAGACTCAATAAAATTTTAATTTCAATGAGCGCAACATTATGTGTCTTCTACGAAATATTTGTTCATCCGAGTATTAAAAATTGGGGACAATAATGTGTTTTCCATGAAGAGGATTATTCATATAATACTTACATTGCTCTCGGTTACGGAAATCGTGGATACTCGTAGTTCGAGGTCTTCCTCGGGTTTTTGAAGATCCCTCGGGTCCGGCAAAATATTTGTGGCTTCGGGCAGTGACAGAAAGTCCTCGAGGCGTTTGGTGGAGATCTAGACAAAGAATTTGGATGAAAAAACAGCGAATTTACGGATTGAAAATTGCTTGCCAGTGCATTGAGTACGATGGGTACGACAACGGGGAAGATAAACAGAGGGACAGTGAGCTGAGAGAAGAGTGCGAGGCTTGCAAAGACGTTGCCAGCATCTAGATGTGTCTCCTCGACCCAAAAGTACACTCCAAAAGTGAATAAAGTCGTCAGCACCGATGAGGCATGTGTGAAGAAAGCTACAAATGACGAGAAAAACCATGACAATAACCGACATGATCGCAAATCCTCAATTAAAATCGTACTTATAAGTCCCCAATAGATAGAGTCCTTATCGAGCAGACGCAGTTCTTCAGCACGCGTCCTGCGAATCCTTTTTTCAAAGACGACTTCCCACGCACAGAGCTTGACCAATCGCATTCCCTGAAGGACTTCGTTCAACAGACGCAGCCGTGCATCGCTACGTTCCTGACATATTCAAGCATAAGTTATTGCCACATAAACTGTCATGATACAGAGGCGATCAACTGTGTAAATTAATTACCGCCACGGACTTCAGGTTCTCCGACATTTTCTTCCCGAGGACCAACTGCAGCGGCGTGACAATGAAGATGCAGCAGATAGCGCCAATAATGGCGCTCACTCCGAGCTTCATGTACAGTAAAAAAATTATGGCGCCAATCTGCAACGAGAGAAACAGTCACAATTAATTACAATGACGCAGCAGCGCAATTGCCGCGTGCGTGTTTACCTTCAATGGAATGGCCCAAGTGTAGTGACCCACCCAGAAGAAGCTCATGACATTGTACACATCTTCAGCCATGAGATTTGTCAGCGTGCCGATGTCTGCACTGTTGCGATGTCCGTCTTTGTCGCTCTCAGTTTTGCGCGGCGACTCATCGTCCTCAATAATCGTCCAGGAGTACAGGCGCAGCGATTTATGGTAGATCAGAGCCTGTAGTTGTACACGCATAAGCGCCAATTTACGATTTAACTGCTCGAGTTTTTGTCGTATCGGCTTACCTGCAACGCTGTTCTCAGGCGGATACCTTCAACGTTGAGAAAATGCGTAGATGCTTGGCTGAGAGTGCTCTGCAGAATAACCGCAAGAAATATGACAAGACCGAGGAAATAGCCATTGTCGAGAAGCTGGTAAAGCGTGAGGTAACTGCCACCAGTTTCTGGAGTCACTGCCGTCGAATTTTGCACCACAGCAACGTAATTAATAATTTTCGAGATGGCCATGGGCCCGACAAGAGTCGTGGCGTCGCCAAGAAGCTTCAAAAGCCCTCCGATAAGAAATGAGGGCCACACTCGACGCCAGTAGCACGCCCAGAGCGACGGTTTCCCGTCAATGTGTGCATTCTGTTATTAAAATGACATGGGATAAGATGAAAACAAACATGGCCTAGTGAAGTATGTGCTCTCACCCGCCGTTCTTCGTAGATCCGTCGAAACCGCTGAAATTGGATAACGGTGGACTCATCTTCGGGCAGCTCACCGAGATCGGTGAGGTCAAGAGGTGCACGGTAGCCACGGCACAGCAGATCAACGACCCAGTGGAACGTGAGTTTGCTCAAGAGTGTTGCACGCGCGTGTCCGTACGAGACACGTGTATTTGCGGATGTTCGGGCGCTGTAGCCCTTGCTTTTCTCCATCTGCAACGTCTGGACTGATTTATCACGCCAAGATAAACCGCACAATCGTTTATTATTCTTCGCAATTCAGCTGTCCCTCTATTTATGGGACGCCGTCGTCGGGACTTACAACGCGATAGAGAGCGAACGCATCGACAAGAGCCAGCAGCCCGCATATCAGGCTAGTCCCAGCGCTGCTCACGGTACGGACATGCTCGATCGTCAGGCCAGATCTATAATTAAATTACTTGAAGAGTATAGCGATAACACACATCAAGTGCGCAATCCTGGATCTGTACCTTGTCAAGTGTATCATCGTCCACAGCCGTGCTATGGCCATGGTCGTGAAGGCACCGGCAGACACTGCGAGACCCAGGCCATCTCTGGTCTCTGTCTCGCGGTGCAGCACCCACAACAGGCCAGCTGCGACAAGCGACAGGGCCTGCGTGAGTGGTGCCTGATCCAGGGAGGCCTCACACACCTCGAGCAACAGGATGAGCAGCAGCAACAAGCTCAGAATACTGCGGACGTTATGTAGCGGCAGCAGGTTAGTGTTGCACCTGCGGAAATACCTATTGAATGAGTTCTGTATCTGAGTCATGATTACGCAGGCAGGATTCTCCCGCGATGACTTACTTTCTCCGGTCTGTTAGGCGATACTTAATTATGAGGCAGAGCGCGGCAATAAGCGCGAGACTCACGACCGCAAAATTGACAAGTTCAACAAAACAGTCGGCTCGTGATGATGCGCTGCTCATCATTTTGATGGTGGTACCGTTGCTAGAATCCCACGACCATACCAAGTGCCAGCCGGAAGTGGGCAGCAGCCGTAAAAATGCAGTATTTTCGCACAGTCCCATGGTGGTGTGTTGATTTAATTTATTAATTCACTTGGCAAATAACTGATGCAAGATCTCGCGCGCTAATCGTGACAACGCGCTCGCTTTCTAAGGCATCTGCAAGCTGCGTAAATCTAATTGAGAGGTCGTAACACACATGACGTTCCACTAAACAACGCGCTTTTATCGTTGTTGTAAAAATAGACGGAGCTTGAACAACAGTTAGCAATTGTACGCGCGTTTGTGAGTTTACAAGCTTTATACGTGAGAAGTAGTGAAGAACGCGCACACGTATATGGGACATTGAATTAATTTCGCGACCCCATGTAATAATCCCCCAGTGTTATCAATTGTCTATATTGATAGCTGTGCTCACTATTAACTGTCTGGTAGGCCTGACAGCTGCTTTGGCCACTGCTGTCACACACACACAGGTTGCCCCCGAAGAATAACGCAGAATTATAAGAATGAAATACAACGAATTTGCGCGCACGTGTCGGCGATGACTGCGGCGCCCAGGAACCGGTGATCTCTACTGGTCTCTTTCACGCGCGCTACTGCGAGAATGCAGGAGAATAGTCGAAGGCATTCGACGAGTTTCGTGAATCATCGGGGTTTAAAAAAGAAGAGTGTGGAGGCACGTACGCAGATACATGTTTAACGGGTTCAATCGTCGTTTAGGTTGGAAATATTGGGTCTTCGGTATTTAACGCTGATGAAATAGTTGTCACGTGTCACTCATAATATTTTTATTTCATCGAACGCACTTTACAACGTGACATTTCGATATAAGTATTATATATATATTTTTTTTTTCAACACGCTAAACGTAAAATTCTTCCATTGGAACGCTATCGGTGATGAAAATCTCACGTTTATATCTCTCCAGTGTCTGAAATTAATTAATTAATTTAAGGTTTAAAATATTTTTTTAAGATTCTCTCAGGTTAATTACATTTGCTATTGTTTTATCCAGATCCACCAGGGCTTTTTCATGCGCTATTTTGAGCTTCTCCGACTCTCGTCCGTGCCGTATGCCAAGGGTTTTTCTCTCATCCGTAAACTTCTTGATATTAGCTTGCTTCTTTTCGCGCAAACGTCGGTCCTTGTCGCCCTTCGTCTTCAGCGTTTTATCGCTCATCACGTCTTTTGACGTTTCCGCCGATACTTTAGCCTGGCTGGCATTCAGGTCCTTTGTATCTCTAAAAACAAATTTACGTCCCGGGATTCTCAGTTTTATAATAACAATTAAAATGTTTTTTTTTTTTTTTTTGTCGTACTTGTCCTGTTTCATCTGCAATTGCTTTACTTGCGCCGCTTGAACGACCTCCATTATCTTTTTGAACTCATCCTTGCCGGCGAGGACATGGCCTTTGAGCAGCTCCCACTCTTCCTTCCGGTGTCGGGTCATCAGCGCAGACCATTGCGTGATCTGCTCTTTCACCGCTGACTTTACGCCCGGATCGTTAACGAGCGCACTCTTGCTGCAATGAGAAAAATGTTTGAATGATTATTAGCTCATGTATATACTTGATTACTCGTACTCTTTTCCTTTGGTGAGCTTCTCCATGGCCACAGTGTGGGTCTTCTGCATCGCCTGCTTCTCCTTCAATTGCTTCTTCTTCAGCGAGTCCAATTCTTTCTGCTGCTTTTTACCCGCCTTGTAGGTCTTCTCTTTCTTCAGAACCTCCAGCGTTATTGGTGGTGGTTTAAACTCCTCTGCGATTAATTTAACGTGAAATATAAATATTATTTAATGGGGGATAAATGTCATACCGAACTTCGGGCCTTCCTCTTTCTTTGGTTTTTCCGTCTGCTCAATGCCCATGGCTTTCATGTTGGCCGCCTGAGTTTCCGCGGCTTTGGCGAAGCCACCGGGATCCGTCAGCATGGCCATAAAGTCTGAAAGCCCGCAATTAATCCTGTAGAACAATAATTTATTAATTAATTGAGTTGATGATTGAATTTTCCCCACCTCCAAAGCCGTCAGGTATATAAATCTTGATTTCTATGTTGCAAAACAGCATGGGCAGTGCCATGGGGAAGTTGGCTTCAGTCTTCAATGATATGTGACGATATCCAGCTTGCAGACCGTCCATAGGAAGGATTCTCTGGCCCAGCAACTTTCCGTTCTCGTCGTACACGCCTGCAAATAAATTAGAATTAATTGCGCGCGTTCGCGGGCACGGTGTTGGAACGACACCTTACCGAAGCGAAGCACAGCCAAGTCCGGTAGTACGACTTTACGGAACAGGAATGGCTCCTCATTGTAGACAGGGTTTAAACCGTTGGCGGGAACTATTCGCGTGCGAAATTCCTTCTTGATCGTATCGGCAGGCAAACCGTACATGTCCACCTCCACGTAGGTACCGACCTTTTTGTCCGATAAAAACTGTCCGGCAATCACTTGGACTGAACACTGCGCCGTGATAACTCCGTCCACGTCCTCGGCAAACGGGTCGAACGTCTTATCGGCTCGTCGCATAAACTCGGGCTTCAATAGATAACCCGTCGTTCCGTTAAACTCGAATTTTCCCTGGTTAAGCTGCATCGGCAGATCAGGCGTCTGGAAATTTAGCGCTACCATCTGGCAACCAGCGTTCCAGAAGACTTGAGGCATATAATTTGACGAGTCGGCCCGAGTTCCTTTCGGGTAAATTCTGCTCATCTGACGCTTATTATAGTTGACAAATTCTATTCCAGAAGTTTTTAGATAGTTCAATGCTGCCGTCTCGGAAAATGATGACATGTTGTGATGAATATTTTTTTCTGAAATGTGGAATATTTTAATTACTATATTTCATCGTAAAAAAGGATATTAACAAATTTTTTAACGACCGAAATTTGCAGTTTATTCGAAATTTTTCGGTATTTCTTGGCTTTTTGAGTAGAATAATTTGTGTTACTAGCCAAAAAAAAAGTTTTTCTTTGTTTTATGGGCTGAATTACGTTTAAAAATGCTTTCTGTAATGTTTTTGATGAAAAAAAAAATTTTTTTTTTTTTTGATATTTTCCAAAGGGGTGTTGTACCCCTTAGAGATTTCGTCATTTTCGTGATTTTTTAAAGTTTTTTTGCGATAACTCGGTAACTAAGAAAGATAACGAAAAATATTATAGGAGATAAATGATTGGGGATAAAATTTCCTACAAAAAATGTTAATTAAACTTTTTTATATCTCTCACGGTTTTTGGGTTATTATGGATTTTTGAAAATTTTGATTTTTCAAAATATCTCGAAAACAAAGTGAAATATAAAAAAATGTGTCTCTACCTTTTTTGTAGGAAATTAAATTGCCTATCATTTAGTTTCTATGGTATTTTTTGTTATCTCCATTATTTATCGAGTTATCATGAAAAAACGAAAAATCCACGCAAAAGTGACGCCAATATGCTTGTGAAGAAAAAGATTTTTTTACACAGTAAAATTGTTGAAACATACGAGAAGCAGTGTCGAATCCCTGAAACTTTATAGGCTGAGCATAGTTGATCATAGAGGAGAGCCATGGATGGCAGGCCATAGTGCTGCCTGAATAGACGACAGCAGCAGCCTCGCCTTCGGCGCCTTCGGCACCAGGTTGAGCGGCTTCTGGAGGTGGCGCAGCAGCAGGAGCACTGGCATCCTCAACCTCCTCATCCTTAGCCTCAAAAGTACCGGCTAAAAACAGCTCGAGCTCGACCTTCTCAACTTCAGGCTTGAGGCGTTTGTTCTTAATTAAAATCTTTCTTTTGAGAAGGCTCGGCGGGGGCAGCGGACTGCCGGGCTCGAGCTGAGCAACGAGACCAATTAAAAAATGACGCAACAGTTGTAGCACAATCGGCGCCGACTTACTGGATAGTCTTTAAGCGGCTCTTTGAGCAGCAAATCCCCCAAGATATCATCGCAGTACTTGGCCAATTTGTACTGTTGCTTGAGACAGCAGTGATTCTCGAAGCTGAGGATTACCGGGTAGTCACTGGTGACGAAAGCACAATCTCTCAGCGCCACAATAACATCCTTGAACAGAATATCCGTGCACATGGCCTTTCCGTGAGTTATAATCGGCTCCTCGTCCTCGCCCTTGCCGTCCCAACAGTCCAGCTCGACACATCTTATAATAATCATTTCAATGCAATGTCCAATTAATTTTATTGCACGTAATTACCTGCAACCAGCTAGGAGAACCTGTCGGTACATCTCTACGGTACTCTTGCCGCCAATTTGTCGTCCGCTTAGATAGGTATTGTGGCTGGAGTTGATGTAGTAGTGTGATAAAGGCTGGTCCATGTCCATCCACTCTTCGAGCTTATCTAAAAATACCGGCGCGTTCTCGTCGCCCATGAGATAGCGAATAAAACCGTCCTTGGTTAATTTTTCTGTAATTAATATTATTTGTGTAGTAGTATATAGTTAAACTATTCACAAACTAGGCAATAGACATAATCAAGGCGTTTTATTCTTCTATTTACTTTCAGCTCGCATCTTCTCGTCCATCTCGTAGTCATTTATAATCTCTGTGCACCTCTTTTCGTCGTAAAGAGGATAAAGAATCTCATTGAGCATTGGATCTCGCTGCTTCTCATTCATAAATTGCACCAACTGACTCAAGCTGATCGTATCACCTTGCCCCTTCGTGCTGCAATCGCGTGTATTTATTCGTTAGTCATTAGTAGTGGTGCATGCTAATTAAAAACAGATTATTATTACTTACAGAGAGGAAAATAATTCTTCTATGTCATTGCGCGGGCAAATTTTGTGGTAGAGCGTCGTGAACTTTTCCAAGGTGAAGGCCTCCTTGTCCATTTTGTCATTCTGCCAATTAAATTCATTATTAATTATTAATTATAGTCTTTTATTTGGGATAAGCAACTAATTGGATGACTTACTTTGCCATTTGGTAGCCCCATCTCTGCCAGGCATTGGTAAACAAGCTTCTCAGTCTTGCCGGAAGCAAAGGTCTTTGCTATCACCTTCACGGGGACCTTGCCCTTGGGATCAACGGTGAAACAAAGCCTCATCCAACTGCAAATTGTTAATTTTTTAAGCTTTAATCGTTAAATTTACTGTGTAATTAATTTTTTCTTAACTACTAGCTGTAGTATAATATGTGGAAACTGGTTTTTTGTACACTCCTCATACGAAATCTAGTTCATTTTTGATAATTATACTTACTACGCGCTTAGAGACGTCCACACTGGCTGAAAACGCGGGAATAAATGTCGGTTTTTGTGGGAAAATTCGGATTTTATCGATAATTTTTAATTGCTTTTTCATACTCTGAACAAAGATTTGAGACTTCCTGACATGATATAGATTTTTTTCAGAATTTCGCACACCCCTTAATGCGAACTTTAATTTAATTATTAACGAAAAACTACCGCTACGTATAATCCAAGGGTATGCTCTGTGATTTATCCACATATTCAGGATTTTGTTCTACTCACTGCTTCATAAGCTGCGTACTAGGACACACGTTGCTGGCTTTAGTATTGTGCGTAATGTTCCGCAGACCTTCTTGCCACTCCTAGAACATTTATTCCACTGTGATTGACCCTACATTACGGAAAATTAGTGTCTTAAAAATTACCTTGGCCTGTTCTGGACTGCTCAGGACGATATGCTGATAGATAATGTTGGTGTAGTCCAGCCCGGAGCAGATTGTCAAGCTCTTCTCATTGAGCTGGTCCAGCGTCCCGTGTTTTCCCAATTTATTCGTGATTTTTGGATTGGTTGGCAGCCCACCATAGCGTATATCACACACTTGAGCTAACTCTATGACGTCTCCGTCCTGAAAAAAAAAATTTTTTATCCTTGCACAATTCAAGAAAATTAATTTAAACTCGATCTATTTATATTATACCTTGCCATCGCTCTTCCAGTAGAGGAAGAATCCGTATTCGTCGACCTTGAAAAGACAATCGGGCTCATACTCGGTGCTTTCCTTGTCTTCGTACCAGCGGTCAAAAGTTCCACCAGTTTGTAGATAGTCTGGTACCGGGACTTGCCAATTAAATTCAAACTTTTTAGTCATTTTTACGTATTAGAATCTACCGAAAATTCTCTCTACGAAGGCAGACAAGTCAATGAGATGGCATTTCCGTCGCTTGGTGCTCTTAACCCCGTCAGCTTGATAATTCAATTAAACTAATCGACTTTTGAGGATTTAGGCCGCACATTTCTTCGTTACCTTTGGCTGAAATAATCAGCAAAGGTCGCGTGAGTACGATAATAATCGTAGAGTATTTGTAAATAATACTATTTATTGATAAATACAATTTTTTTCTAAGCGGATTTGGCTTTTTGTCGCTGAACAAAGTCCTGAATCGCCGGTAGATGATATACTCGAATAGAGGCAATAGAACCAGCACACGCGCCGACCCAATAAACAATCACGTGTTCCATAAACGTGGTGCCGAGGCAGCCGTACTTGAGCGATGTAGCGAGGGCAGGATTGAAGTAGCCGCCGGAGTAGTTGAAAGCTAGAAAAAGCCATCAGACAGTGGAAAGTTGACAAGAAAACATGCGAAAACAAGTACCTGCAACGACCAGGGACGTTCCCACGAAGGCATCGATGCAACTGCCAAGTCGAGGATTGAGATTTCCAAGGGCACGAGAGACTACGCGACAGATACAGGTCGCAATACCTTCTATAAAGGCGCCAATAATCACGGGCACTTGGAGATCGGTGCTGCAGTCGTCAAAAGCACGATTTCGGTGTGTGGGAACGACTTCTAGCGCCCAAAGTAGTTGGACATAGCGGAAAATTGCCAGGCCGCCAACGAGCTCTGCCCAAATCAGGAGGAAAGCATCGCGCAATGACTTTTTACCCTCGACAAGGTCTTCGAGGTGGGTGTAGGGACACGCTGTGGCATCTTCCCAGCTCATTGACCACCAGATTGTCAAAATAAAGAGATAGATTGCGTAGGTAGACACTCCCCAGTTGTCGGCAACTGTTTTAGGCAGGAATCATTTGAGCAATTGAATGGTTTTCGTTGGTTTTTTTGATACCTACTAATTATTAATTCGAAGCAGGCCCCGCACAACTCGGCTGTGGCGATTCCCTCGAGTAGCAGCGCTCGCAGAAACGGTCTCTGCGTGTAATACTTGGCGTACTTGCGTGCCCAAAAGGCAATAAGACTCGTCAAGACGATGTAGAGCGTTGACACTCCCAGGGCCAATAGCGATGGCATTTTTGTTGTTGTTGTTGTTGTTGTTATTGAATTCGATTTAATTAGACGGATTAGACGTGAATTTATTGAGTGTAAATATTATAAATTATTGGTAGACAGGCGGGTCACAGCGCGGCATTAAGTGAGATCATCACTATGTGCTAGTTTATTACGTGACGCAATCCGGACACACGCTTAAATTCATCCGACCGCTGCACTAACAACTTGCGACTGCTAAACTTCCAACAGTATTGTCCTTGATTTGCAGGAATTTCTAGTTTTTTCTTGTCCCTCCGCTGCCGCCAAGTGTCGCCAACGCGTCCAAGTTTGTTGCCAAAAATTCAATGTGTACTTGGTCTTTAAATAGACTGTGTGAAAAACACTAGGCCAATGTTGAAGAATAATAGTTTAATTTATTTATTATTGAAATGATAGCGCGCATGAGTTTGCAATCTCACATTGATAAAGTGTGTTGATGCTGTGATTTTATTCACCTTATGAAGTACTAACTACATCCTTTGATACACAAGTAAAATGAAAGATTGCCTTAACAACAATGCTGACTAAATTTAATCGTAATTCATTTCATCGTTATAAAAAAAAATTGGTCAAGAAAAAAAAAATGGAACAAAAAAATGTTTTATTTACACGACGAGTCAGTAGAATCGCTCTTGTGCTTTTTCGCAGCGATTGGACTCTCTTGATTATCTGATTCTCGCATCATTAGCCTGGGAATTCGTTTATTCTTCAAGTAAGCCAGTGTGCTGCCTGTGCTAGAGGGTCTAGAAAAATTTTTTCTTTGTTTTATTTTTTCGTTGAAATGTCGAGTTGAGAATTTTTTTTCATACTTACTTTGCCACGTCAACCATACTGGAGCAGCCAACAATTGTGTAGACCGTGGTGGAGGTGCGAGAACTCGCCTCAACCGCAGAATCCGCTACATTACTTCGCTCCTCGTCGCCTGTGGATTTTTTCTTTGCCTCACTCTCGACCTTTGCCGTCTTCTCGCCCTTCTCCGGGACCTCGGGCTTGGGTTTGAGTTTACCCTCATGGGTAGGAAATTGTAGAGCTGGTAGTTTAATGATTCGATCGCCGTTGGTCGCTTTCATGAGCTTGATTAGGAGATTCGAGAGCTCCTCTCGCTTGCGCGTCACCACTATCTCTTCAAACCAATTTTTCACCGACTTGATCGGCAGCGTGTAGTCGAGAATTGGCTGCTGGAAAAAGCTCTCCACGTACTGCAGCACGTACAGTCCACAATCAGTGAAATTGGACTGCTGTGGAATCTTCGGACAGGCACCCTTGATCGTGTCCTTGGAGAAGGTCTTCTCTACACCCATTTTTGCCACGTGTTCGCAGCTCAGATAGTCCCTTAGCGTTGCCACAACGCGTGAGCGACTTGCACCCGCCAGCGAGTCGAAAATAAGGATGCAGGGTGACTTGACAATGTCCTGTTGGTCAGCAGACTCGGCAGTTTTATCTGCCATCTCACTATCTGACTCCTCATCGTCGCTGTCCATGTCCATTTCATCGTCATCCCCCTCGGCCTCGTCTCTTTCCGAGTCATCGTCCGCCTGGTCAATTGTGATGGTAGTGGCAACCTGTGTTATTGTCGTGCTGCCAATTGTTACACTTTGCATCTTGGCGTCCTTCTTTTGCTTGTTCTTTTTCGAGGTTGCCGGATCCTTGACTGCTGATGGTGGTGGCAAAACTGTTCCCACAAGCCCGGGGAAACAAATAATAGCTAGAAACCAGTGGGCGTGCTCGTTTATCGGGATTATCACGAAGTCTTTCTCAAATATGTTGACATTTTTTGTCCATTTTTGAACACGCGTGTGCCTTTTAGCCGCGGCAGTTTGCGCGGAGGCACTCTCGCTTTGTGTATGTCTACTCGTCAATCGTTTATAAAAATACGAACTGAACACGTGGGTTCGCTGCTGATCGGCTTCAGAGAGCACCTCCAGTGTTAAATATTTCAAATAAAAATCAATAATAACATCATTTAAAAATTGATCTTCAGCGAGACAAGCGTAATCTTCAGTGTTGATCGTGATTCCGCCCTTCTGCGGCGGCGGTGGATATACTGTCATTTTTTCAACGACTTTTTCACGGCCATTTGTTGTCGGCGTCGCTGCGGGCAACAATTTTTTTATCGCCAATTGCACCTGCATGCTGTTGTCTTTCGGTGACGCACGCATCAGAATATCATTGGCTTCTTTATTTGTTAAGTCTTCGAGATAGTCTCCGGGAAAGAGATATTTTAGAATGAGTTTTGACTCATCATCTATTATCTCTGGTAAAAGAGTTATCCTCTTGTGAATCTGATCTTTGCTCGCCGGATCATAGTATTGTCCCTTAGTGTCCTGCATGCCAAGTAAGTCACGTATACGCTCGCCACAGTTTATGGTTGTGTAAAAAAACACTACCGGCATTGATTTTCCAAAATGTATTAAAACTTTCACTATGTCGGTGAATCGCACATCGATTGGCACGAAGGACGCATTGTCCTCCAGTAAGGGAACTCGCAGTCGAAGTCCCGTGTGGTTGATTACCACATCCTCCTCTGGGATATATTTGTAGGAGCCTATTCGTACTGTACGACACAGTAGAGACGTTGATAATTGTATGGCTGACCCCTCAAGGGCGATGCGATGTTCATCCATATCTGGCCTCAGACGTGGATTAGGGCAGGTCGGAGCGTTTAACAAAACCAGCGGCTCCTTCTCCAGAATTTTTTCACACGAATGAGGGTCTACATCCATTGGTGTGGGCATTGTTTTGAGCTTGGGCAGATGTTTCTTCGGAGTGCCATTTGAACTGTCGTCTTCGTCGTCCGAAGAAAGAGTTAAACACTCTGGTTCTTTCATTGGCTTTGCCTTAAGAACACGTGCACGTGGAACAATTCCACGGCCACGTCTTGATGTGCCTTCGTGCTCAAGCTTGTTCGCCAATTCGCCCTTTTTCTTGTAAAAATTCTCGCTCGGTATTTCTTTTTTCTGTGCACTCATATTCGCCGACACCTGCTTTACATCAGGCGTCAATTTCTTCTTGCACCGCGTGCACCGATTAAAGTCCATCGAGCTTATCCCGCAATTTGGACACACGGCGAGTTTGCCCTCGATAAACTTTGGCTCCTCATCCGATGTCGAAGCATTTTCTGCATTTTGCTCCTTGGAACTCTCCTCATTTTCAGTCGATTCTGAACTGTCGCGCATCGTTGAAATCATGCCCGCAACACTCTCGACAATGTAGTTGATATTGAGCGTCGGATCAACGACAAGTGAGACTACAGGCTCACTGTCGAATGGAATTTGTGCTTCCTCCAAGAGATTCTGCACTGTGCAATCCTCATTCGGCAAATCAAATGTTATAAGTCGCTGCTCGCCCGTTGGTAGTACGACAAGCATTTTTACCCGATCACCTTTTATTTGCTGCTGCACAATGGCATTGGCTGGGTTATCTATAACTTTCTGTAAATACGCAAAGCTCTCGGAGCTACTGTCATGCTCGCCCTTCTCCGACGACGAATCTAAATCCATTTTTTCCGGACTCGACGGCACACTTGGTGATGCCTCCACTTCTGTCTCTGACTCGGTGCTCGGGTAGGTCTGCACCTTTGGAGTGACCATGCGGTGGCTCACGACAACACGTTGCTTCGGTGCTGGGGTCGCTACTCGTGGTGGAGGAAGAGGCGGTGGAGCTGGAGGTCGTGTCTGCTGCTGTGTTTGGACTCTTGTCTGTTTTATACGCTCACTCAGAGCGGGCAAAGCTGGCGCACGATACTGCACCGGTGCCGGGTGCCGTGGTCCCATTGCTGGACGAATTGGCGGCCGTGCTGATGGCTTAGGTGTTAGGGAATTTGCTGCGACGCTCTTCAATCGAAAAGTCGGCATTTTCTTCACAGGTTGCATTCGTTGTGCGCTCTCATTCGAAACATTGGCTTGAGATTCAGGCGCAGGCAAGCGTGGCTTCACTCTCGCATTTTTTCCCTGCTCCAAAAGTGCCAATGCAGCTGCCTGCATTGGGAAAATACCATTAGAAAAATCTAACATACATTTGTTGATTTTTTTTCTTCTTATTAAACTCACAGTTCTCTGAGATTGATTTCTCACAACAGAATTGGGAGTTTTTACAGTGTTTTCCGGCATTGTGACCCACTGAACCTCCTGTTTTTCGGTGTTTACCACAGTTTTGGGCACTCGCACTACGTTTGTCGCAGTCTTGAGCTGCACTTGGACTGGCTGCTCAATGAGAGGGTTGCGGTGAGGCGTTAGATCGTCAGTATTGATGATGTAGACGTTTGGTCTGGAACAAAGTACATTGTAATGCAATTTACGGGTGAGAATAAGATATTTAGTACCGATGATCATACGTGGCCGTGTGCTGGGCCAGTTGATGAGTGTAGATTTCGGTGGTGTTTGTTGCAGTGGGTGAATACGCTATTAAACTCGAGCCCCCGTTAACACCATTGTTCACGTCTTGCAAGATTAAATGATAACTTTGACCATCAACTGTACAAATTTGGTGACCATCTTCCACCATAATAGGAACACTATTATCAGTTATATAATAATGTGCCATAGTAATCTACAGTTTATCAATATTACTTGTAGGTCCAGTCACTGAACTATCTCATCGTTTTCATTTGCACAATCCAACAGAGTGCATTTCCTCCACATTTAATTTTGTCACAGACATCTACCTCTGTAAAATAAGCCATGATTTTTCGTTAATTAATTGCCCACACGACCGGTTCATAATCGTATTGATAGTGCATGATGAAATAACACACGGTGGTTATTCATCTTATCATCATAACCTCCAATTTTGCGTGAATTTTTTACCCGCATTTTTACAATTTTATAGATAGATTAGTATTTTTACGGAATTTATAAACCTATCATCAACTAGAAAAACCTATGCGAGGGTGTTTGATGCAGGTTTTCTTATCGTATTGATGACGAACGTTTGATTGTGCACGAACGACTAGAAAACAGGCTCATAACCTCGATGGTGGGAGCGGCGCGGCAAGAGAGATTATTGTTGATTACTTTCATGCACTCAGCGTCTCATCAAATGGCTTTAAATCATTCAGGTGTTGTAGAGCTTCAAATTTCGGTTATAAAAATATTTTATGATTCATTGAGCCAGAAATTGAAGAATTAAAGGGATTTTATGAAAAAAAATCCAAGCGATTACTTACTATGTGTCTGCACAAGCGTTGGCCTGCGAACAAAATTACCACTGGTATCGCACACGAATAATTACAACAGAGTGTTTATATACTTTTGCTTATAAATTCTCACGACTATGTGAGAGATAAATAACAACTGGGCTTCGCCATTTCCCGTATATTTAAGAAAAACTAGAAGGAATCGCCAAGCTGTATGATTATTCCTCGAACGAGGGCGACAAAGCTCGCGAGATTACGCCACTGCGTCACCAAACCGACCATGGAGTCCGATGTGTTTCTGTGTGTGGAACGTCAGCGTCGCACGGGGCAAATTGATTTTAATGCTTGCTCGGTCATTTATTCGCGTGGCAAATTTATTCTAGTCTAAATACCTTTATTGATGCTTCGATGGACGTACTCTTTAACACGTTGGCGTACTACGGCCGATCAATTAGCTCAACTGAATCATCGAATTGTCGTCTTTTTCGACCACGTGTTGGGTCATAAAAGCGCGCGAATAATTTAAATCTCGAAAGGCGCTACTCGGTTGGTATGAAACTTAAGCCCTGCGTCGATACAATCGACACGTTTTATTCACCATACCGATTGAGACATTTAAATAATTATATTTACTAATAATTTATAAATTTATCTGACTGAAAAACATCATTATAGAATATTTATTGACGGATTTCCGACTGTCCAGTCCTAAAAACATCTGTTCGAAACGAATGATTTGACTGAGGATTTACGATTTTTTTATGCTTTCTTCGGACACTACCGGACCGGTGTATATATATTCTCACACTTCCTGTTGATAAAAGTCGATAAAAACAGCGGTCTGTTAAGCAACGGCGATTTCTGTGTTGGCGTGTAAAAACCACACGCATACATGTATATTGCAAAATTGATCTGTTGTGCTACACGCTACGGAGCATGTGTTCCGATTCAATTTTAAAAAATTGAGATTTTTGACGAAAAATCCAGTGTTTAACAGTAAGATAAATTAATTTAATTAGTTGGATATCGACGCTAGACGTTCGAAAACACACATAAGGTAAGAGACAATTCACTCGGTGGGTCCATTTTCATGTGATTAAATTTGACACACGCGTTCGTGTGCATTATAACCTCAACTCTGTTTCACCATACACCGCAATTATATTCCAGGAATATGTCTATCATCTCTACTCGATCCACGACACAATCGATTTCGTCGATTTTAAAGGGATCCGGCGTTAGAGCAAAGCTCGTGGGCCCAAAAAATCGCGTAAATTTTAAACTACCCAAGGACATACGCAGTATTCTCATTAATTTTGAGGGTGGCTACGACATCAAGGCCTATGAGGAGCTCACCTCTATTCTATGGACTGCCCCTATACAGGTAAGTGGTGAGAAACCCGAGTTTTTCTTAATCCATTGAATTTCAACTAATTATTTGGGAATTTTAGGACGAAGAATTGATTGAACTGTTGGACGAGGTGCGGCAATGTATCGCCTTGCTTGGAGACAAGCACAAACGCCTCGTCGAGGCTCTCCTGAAGATTGAATGGACAACTCGGCCAAAACTTATCCCGGTCTACAAAGACTTCCTCGAGGATCTTATATGCGCTCACAGCTACTACTGCAAGTCCGTAATGGACCGACTTCTCGCGGAATTTCGACCGCCACCCAAGAAAAGAGAGTCAGAAGAGGGTGTAAAAGAGCTAGAAACGGTTGAGGAAGAGTGGGAAAACGGCGTGCCAAGCGAGAAAGATTTGGAGAAATTCTCTCACGTGCACGACTTGCTTTTTAAGTTTTTAAAAATTGTGCCAATGTCTAGCACGATTCTCTTGCAGTGTATCTCCTCCAATTATCCCTACATGAAGCTCAGCACGCATGCACACGAGATGTACCTGCACTCGCTGCTGCAAATTATCGACTACGCGCCACAGCTGCGTTCTGACATCCTCTCGCTCATCATCAATCGCCTCGTCATGCTGGACGTAAATGCTCCGCGCTCAGAGATTGAGAGCTACCGCCAAAATGACGAAGTCTTCCATCTTGAAGAAGAGTATAAAGAACATCCGCTAGCTCATACGCTCGATGTATGCATGAAGAAAATATTTAACTATATCTACGAAACGTGCCATCCTCACTCAGACAACCAGGATTGCAAGCAAGACAAGCTGGACCCTGATTCTATGCGGCCTCTCTTCCACGAGCTCATTGTCATCTTTGAGAAGATCATCCTGCCTACCTACGCCAGCCACCACGTGCAATTTATCATGTTCTACATAGTTAGTTTTAAGGTAAATGCGGTGGAGATTTTTCTCAATCGCCTCTGGGACAAGGTGTCCAATCCCAACGTCGCTCCAGTTATTCGACAGTCCGCCGTGGCCTACATATCCAGCCTGCTTGCCCGCGGTAAATTTGTGCCCATTGCCATGCTCCTCGAGGTGCTGTCAAAGATGGCAGAGTGGGTACACAGCTACGTCACAGCGCAGGATAGTCTCGAGTGTGCCAACAGCGATGTCAGAGTCCACACTGTCTTCTATGCCGTCTGTCAGGCCATGTTTTACGTCGTGGCCTTCCGCAATAAAGATTTAGTCGAGAACAAAAAAATTCTACTGATTCTGCAGGGCTTAAACTTCAATAAAATCATCTCGTGCCGGCTAAATCCACTCAAGTTTTGTCTGCCAAATGTTGTGACGCATTTTGCATCTGTGGCACGCAACCACCAGTTGGCATACTGCTATACAATTATTGAACATAATGCAAGAATGAGTTTACCGATTGCTGAGACGAGCAATCGATGCACTACGTGGCTCGATACATTTTTTCCATTTGATCCGTATGTTTTGAGGCAGAGCGTCGAGATTATCACTCCGTTTTATCTTCAATATCAAGGCAGCACCAACGTTGATACGACGAGCAATGTTGATACGACCAGAGAGGACAATGACAATGATGATGACTATATGGACGTATGTTACTCGCATAACGATGACAATCCGCATATGGATAAATTCTCCTACAGCACCTCGCCAGGTTATATCCAGACTTGAAACTTATAAATTAACAATTTAATGAGAAATTTATTAACAAAATGTTTAATCATTCATTTAATATTCTAAGTTGTAAATGACGTAATAAGGTTAATAAAAATATGGAAAAAAAAAACATTTTATTTCCATCCTTGAAACTTGGTAAGACAATAAATAGGGGAATGTTTCGTTTTGGCGATTGGAAAATCGTTGATGATTTTTTTTTAATAGAAAGCGATTGGTGAGAGAAGTAAGTTATCAGTGCGTTGAGTCTATAAAGGTGGGCGATAGGTCGTCTTGCTGTTTTAGCAAGCAGGTCAAAGCTATTTCCAAATTTTCTGGCAAATGATCGAGCAACATTCGTGGCATTACCGTTAATTCCATAAAATCCTCCGGTTGTGCCCATCGCATCTCGTACAATCGTTCTCTTTTACTTGGTTTTTTACTGAAATAAAAAATTGTCAAGGAATTTTATGAGTTGCAGGGCTGAGATTTTTTAATACCAACCTAGTTTCATCCTGAGACAATTTACACCTAGTTAGATGGAGGATACGACCGGCATTGTACAGTCTCACCTTGGAATACCGTCTTCTCGTAACGTCACGCTCGAGGATCATGACCTCCTGGAAAAAGGGACAATAAACAATAAAAAATCCCGGGAGCAGGTGCCGGTACTGTACCGATTGTCGTATGGCGCTGACTTTCGACAGCAGTGGAAGGTGTCCTGGGATGGAATTGAAGGAATTTCCGTTCCTCCAGGTTCTATTGAGATCTCTGTCAGGCACTCCGAAGAGCGCGTAGCCGAATCCATTGAGCACGACTCTGTACTACAAGTATTTGAATCTGAAATGAAGTATAGAGTGCCGAAAATGAGACATACCAGCTTACCTTGGGCAGTCGACAAGCTTGCAGAGTGATTAATAGCGACGTTCTAAAGTTTTCTATGCTGTCGACACTCAGTCGCATGACCAAGTCATCCCCAAGGCCGACCGTTAGCACAAAGTCCTCGGTAGCCCTGGCAGCCTCTCGACTAAGTAGCCCGGCTAAAATGTCGAAAAATACCTACGTAGAATTCAACGTCCGATATGAACGTGAGAAAAAAATTACCTGGTGTCGCGAAGGCATACACTCGCAAATCCGGATATCGTGGACGAATGAGTAGTGCCAGCAGCACTGCCAAACCGGCTCCGAGACTGTGTCCTGGTAACAAAAAAATTTCACATAAAAATTGTGTGATAAGACGATGAATTTTTTAGTTAAAAAAATATGCATAAAATTTTTATTACATTTAAAAGGTCATAGATTTTAAGATTTCTCACGTCACGAAAATACTTTTTCAAGGATTATTGGTGATTTTAATGTAATTTCGTAGTGAAGAATTTTTTTTTTCATTACCTGTTAGTGTTAATCCATAATTAGGATACGTAGTAAAGGCTTTTTCAAGGATTTTATATTGATCTAGCTGTTTTAGCAGCATTTTAGCGCCGATGATCATGCCTCGATGAGCCTGCGAAGGAGAAAGTAATGATTTAAATCGACTTTTCACCAATTAATAATTGTGTTGAACAGTTTTAGTAAATTTACCATGCTACCAGCGGGCAATCCTTCTGGTTCGAAGGAGTCTGACGCCGCAGCAATGTCTGTGATGAGATCGCGCAAGGACAGAGAGCCTCGAATGACAATGACGATGCTCTGAACCTTGTGATCGGCAATCACACAAAATGGAATCTGTAAATAATTATAATGAAATTTTTTCTCGATTTAAAAATCACTTTACCGGGTAATTTTCACCTCGCACAAGTGATTGCGGAAGGAGGCGAAGAGAATGTCGTCGCGCGACAGCTGCGAGAGCTCTTTTACACCGGCGAGGCTGCAAAGACAGCAATTGTCGTCCAGAACGATTTGTTGACGACTTCGAAAGCACGCGCAGCACTTCATGTGGCGGAAAAGCCTGCAGCACCCGGTGCACGCGTGCTGATAGATTACAAATAGCCAGCCGTAAGAGGCAATTGCTAATTTAATGTAGTGATGAGCCAACTCCAGAGTCATCCACCCTGGGGTCGATTGAAATATCACTCTACCGTCTGAAAAATATTATTTATGATTTTTTTTCTTGGGGATTTCAGGATGATTCATCTACCTGTTGTGTATTCCGGGCGTTCAAGGATATTCAGTCGACGCAATTCAAGTGTCTCGCGCTTTTGACGCACTCGCAGCAAGACACAGCCGGCAAATACATCGGATGGCACGAGATCGGTCCCCCGGAAGAGTGCACTCAGCAGTCCTGTGCAGAAAAAAAACGGGTATGTTAATTTTTATTGACTGTTTATACAGTGAACTCGTGGGTAAACAAATTGTGTTGTAAAATAGGGGATTTAGATGCGGAATTTTGGGTGTAAAAAATTTTTTTTGCTACAAAAAAATTGTCTAAAGTAACAAAATATTAAATAAGACGTGATATCAAATGATTTTTCACGTTGCAAAGGATTATACAAAGAGTAGGTATGCGTAGAAAAAAAAATTGTCAAGCACTTTCAATGAATTTGCCGGCCAACTACGGATCCACTGGGCAGGTCTGTCGCTTCTTTGGACCTGAGCATGTACCTATGTCTCACCAGCAACATGTTGGAAGGTCTCGTTGGCGCTCTCATCGCGTCGCATCCACCAGAAGAACTTGAACCTGCGCAACCAGATGCGGGAGACCTTTCTGTGCACGGCCGAATCCTCGAGGCCCTTGTCGTCCTGTGCGAAGGAGCCGAGTGGATCGAAAACAAGCGCGAGACCCAGGACAGCCAGGCCAATGAGCACCCAGTCGAAAAACACCAGAGTTTTGATGACAGACAGAGTGTAGTGCTCATCGGCGCACTCGACGTAGTCGCTCAGTACCCAGAGGCTGCCCAGGATGTTCCAAGCCACTTCGGGCAGCAGGAGGAGCACCCTGAAATCCACAATTCCTAAGGCACTATTCAACAAATCCAGGAATTTTGAGTTTTACTTCACGGTCAGCAACGGTTGGACGAATCGCCGGGCGTAGGTGTCTGTGATGGATCCACGCGCGCTGTGGTTCACGATAATGAAGACGAGGACAGTGACAAAGCCCAGAATAACGAGTTTACCGATGAAAAATACTCGCACCAGCTCTCCACCCGTGTGACACTGCCACGTCTCTGCATAGTACTTTAAACAGGCGACTCCCAGCAGAACAAACCTGAAAAAAATTGTTTTAACGTGAAATATTAAGTATTTATTGGAGGATTGAGACGATGACTCACCAGACGACGCGGATAAAAATCTCAAAGAGTCCAGGATAAACGAGATCATCGGTGGCAGTCAGCCATTTACGTCCAAAAAGTTGAAGAGCTGGCATTATTCTTGATGGCCTGGCTGAAAATTCAAATTATAAATTGATGATCTTTTGTGTGACGGTGAATTGCATAACTCTCGGTAGCTATACACGCTGATTGCACACTGTGTCCAGGTCGCGCGCTTTCAATGCAAGACCTCCTGAAAACATCTGATGAACGTAATGAGAATTGGTTGTAATGTTTATTTATCTATTTACGTAATCGGGTATTTATTGACGTGCATTTCCGACTATTGGAAGGTATACAATGAGGAAAAAAATGCGATGAAAAAAACCGAACTGTCTGCACGTCATAAAGATCGTGACATGAACTGAGAGAGGAAAATGTGTGTGGTTTTTTTCATTAGCATATATGGCTTTTGAGCGCCATTTGAACTGTGGCTATTTTCTACACACATCGTTACAGTAATTATCCAGGTAATTGCCACGGAGTCTCATTGTATGTGACAAGGCAACGCGCTGCTATATAGTGATGATCTATCACGCGAATATCCATTAGCTTGAATTACGGCTGGTGACAGAAAAATGCTATAAAAATCAGGGGCTACTTGTTTTTTATCTTGGGCTTCAAGTTATTTCGTGTGTCGTAAGCGGCAATTTATGCGGCTACAAGAAAAACGAGGTCGGGTGTCCTCTAAATTAACAGGTGCACTGAGATAAATGAATAGATTTTTTTTTTTTTTTTATAACATCAGACCAAATATAATGAATACGAGGTATAATTTTACATTTCGTCAAAGAGAAAAAGAATAAAACATTCTAGAGTACACAAGAACTAGATCAGGTATGACAGTAAAAAATTTTTAATAACTAAATGTATTATTTAATGCATTAGTAAAAATTACTACATGGCATAAAAAAAATCGTGAAACACACGGTTGGAATTTTGAGTGAAAAATTCACTGATTGACAGTTGTTATTCGAATGAATCAGCACTTTTTTTTATCGCGCGCACATCATAAATATATGTAAAATGTGCTGATTTTTGAAACCAACAAGTCGGGGAATTCCGGTCAAGAAATGCGTGCGCAATATCTCTAAGTACCTATCTCTCTGAAGTAAGAGGAGTTTTGCGTGACGACGCACGTTATGGAGAAAGTCCGCGCGTGCAAAGAGACTTTCCCCAGGCTCCAGCGACGAGTGTATTATCACTGATAGACCAGCTCGAAGAGTCCTTGCATAATATACTATAACACGCGCAACTCTATAAATATAATTGAAACATTATAGAATGATTGATTTTTTTTTAACTTGCAACATTCTGTCACTCGCTGCCGGGATAAAAACGTGCGGGATACTCATTTTTCGATGACGCAAAGCGAGCTACAAGTGTCAGTTGTAATATCGCCACAGTCATAGAACGCAATTATGCACATTTTTCAGCTTATTCACACGCTGCTGTTTTTTATTCCTCAACAAGATAAGAAATTGAAAATCGCGCGTGTTATCTTGAAAACAAATAGCCTTGGATTTGACAAATTCGCATTTATTGTACTTACAGAGAGCACCGTCCAAAGATTCCTGATGCTTTTGACTGTGGCGAAAAAAAGGCCTTTACGACAGCTCGGTGCTCATCACTTGGTAATTCAAGACCCTCGGCGTTATCGCGCGCCGAGGAAGGACGAGGAGAAACCACACGAGGAAGAGCCACACAGTAAGAAAACACTGATGTGTGGCGTGCAAGTGTTTATACACGTTAAGGAACTAGCAACACGCCAGCTCAAAGCCCAAGTCCGTTACGCGCAGCCGGTTTTTCATCGCTACTATCACCAACAGGGCGTGATAATCGCCGGAAATACCACGCGCAAATTATTTAATTTTTTTTATGCAACAAAGCAACTGTCTTTCTTCATCGCCAGTCACATGTCATGCCGAAAAAATGCTTTTTCTGGTCCACGAGCCGTTTTTGAGCGTTGTTCGTTCACGCGATTTTTCAAACTCTGCATCGCGGCGTCGCGCGGGTCACACGCTTTCAGGGTCACTCTGTAAACACGTCCACTGGCGAGCCTAGGCTGAGCTCGAGTGAACGGCAATCAAAATTACGCTGATGCTGCTTCACAACTCGTTCACCTTGCTCCGCCGCGTCCTGCGATCCCTTCCACGCACTTTCTCCGCGTTGGACGCGTGCAATCCCCGAGGGAATATGCCCATGTGCACACATATGCGCGCCATGAGAGTCTTGGGCAATCAACGCGGGTTTTTCGCGGTTTTAGGGACGTAGACTTTGGCATACGATACGATAAATATCTGTATAACTTGTTTGACACGTGTTAGAGAGTTGAGATTAACATTTAGAATTTATTTTAACACTTTTTTTGGCCTTTGTCGTTGAAAGACTTTGTTATCGAGTTTGTCGGGGAATAACTTTTGGTTTTTAAAGCCGCGCTGTGCGGAAAATCACGTCAATTGATTTGAGCTGTATTAAACTTTAAAATTTGCCGGCTTGTCTTGCGCAGGATAATACATAGTGTTTATTATCTGCAGGTGGAGATATGAGGGCTTACCCGCCGCAGGCTTTTGCGGGCCTGGATAAAACCATGATCCATGATAGCACTGATACTACTCTGCACCCATGGAAGATGTCGCCACGTCTGCTGTCGCCTGGCCTCCATCTACACCGTTCAAAAGTCTCTTCGAAACTGCAACTCCTGTAACAAAGTTTCGGGTTGGAATTTTTTCTTTTTTTCGTCGACAACTTACGCTAGTGGTTAGCGTCTGTTTTTGCCATCATACAGGTACTAAACTCACTTCACCTAATTCACATTATCGCTTTGCCTTAAAGACGCCTAGAACTTGGGTGATAATTAGTTGTAATAATTAAATCTCAGAGAGAGGACAAAATTGGGGAAGATTAAATTTGACTCGTCAGTATATGCTATAACTACAAATTTGGGAAATATCTTGAAAAATATTCAACTATTATAAAGATTTTTTTTTGTCATTCAATATTTAAATTTATATCCAACTGAAAAAAAAATTTATTTTTAAAGTTTTATAAATTTTCAGATGAAATAAATGTTTCAATTCAATTCAGGGGTTGTAATTGATAGAAAAAAAATTCTAAACGCTGTAAAATTAGTTTTTGAGATACAGGGGATGTAAAAAAAAGAATTCGGGAAAGTAAAGAGTTTACGGACTGTCCGCTCACGTTAGAGATCCATAAATTCGTGCAACGGGGGAGGTAAGACGCGTAATGACGGCCTGAATCAATATGTGAGGCAGTGAGATATGCATACGAAGTAAGACAAGCGCACAGAGGGGAGGCCGAGAGGGGTGAGAGAGGCAGAGCGAGAGGGGAGAAATTAAAGACGAGGCAGGCACAAAAATAACGACCCGCGAGGAGAGCGCACCAAGAGCTACGTCCTGTCCCTCCGGCCCCTTGCTCATTCCACCCCCTGTCCCTCGCCATTTCCACCCTCTTCTTCATTCGCGTCTTTTTCCTCTTCTCCTTCTTGTCCTTATCCCGCGTCCTTTTTCCGCGCTAGTCCTCTTTTCCGACCAAGACGAAGCGTCGCAGGGGGATGGGAGTAGTAGTAGTTGGGGGATGCGAGATGAGACGCGACCGAGCCGACGGGGATGCTTGTAGTGGGGCATAATCTCCTACACGCCATAAAACCCGCGAGCAAAAAACTCCGTGAGGGCGAATCCGATTTCAGCCGAGTACTACCCCGTTCACCTCATCCCCCTTGGGCATGGGGGTGAGCGTGTGTGGATCTGTGTCACTTGGGATTAATTGATGGAATTCGCGTTTTATTGAAAGAGAAATAAATTTGGGAAAATTTTTTTTTTTCCCCATCCGACAGTTGTTTAATGTCAGGTTTTTATTAACAGTTTTTCTGCTTGATGGCTTAGTTTATGATAAGTTATAGGCATGCAAAATTCGATCCGACCCCGCAGGCTAATAGTTTCAAGTGCATTTGCATTTACATGAACTGTAAAATTGTCGCGACATATCCATAAACTCGAGTTTTAGTATTTTGTGGTGTTTAAAATAAAGATTATCGTGATTTGATTAATTATTTAATAAATGACATAAATTAAAAATCTGTCAGCAATTATTTAAGTTTTTATTGTTATTTTGACTGATGAGGATAATTAAATGGATCACTATATGTTTCTTATCATTTCCAGGAGGATCTTCATACATATGGTGAGAAAATCCACACCCGATAAGCGAGCAAGAGCCTGAAATTAGCGTCTTACTCACGATGTGTATCGGCATCAATGGAAAATGTGATTCCACACCCTCCGCAGTGTTCGTCGGAGGGCCAATATAGGTACGTACATATACTGTTCCACTCGCAAAATCTGTGTCCCTTATCCCGCAACTACATCCCTTAACATAATTATTAACATCTTTAAAATCTCATCCTTCAACGCTTTCATCAAAAAGTCTACTGAAAACATCCCCAACTGTCAAAATATCCCTTATTAAATGCATTAAAAATTTTTCTCCGTAAAGGTAAAATAAAAGAAAAATAATTCCAATGACCGCGAAACCGCGTAAAAGAGCGAAAAATTGCCCTTGCGGGGGAAAATTGAAAAAAAAGGTATTCGTGTGACAAAAATTGTTTATTCCAAGTGCACGCGAGGACTTAACACCCCCTCGTTAATGCACACGTGTGTCAGTTAATTAATCCGAGTAATAAAGCAGAGAATACGGTGCGGAAATCGATGGCAGACATGAGGGAGAGTATCTAAAGTGTCTCGCGTGTGTGTTACACTCCCTGCTGAAAATATAGAAGGGTGCAAGGGAGGTCCGGGGGTGAGGATTCGGTTTGGCTAGGTGTTCCTCGCGTTACAGGCGCCAGGGGTGAGCGGGTTGCGGGCGCGAAAGAGGGCGAAAGGCAGTCGTGGAGAAAGAGAGCTGCAGGACTCGCGCGGGTGGAGGCTCGAGGGTGGAGGTTCTCATTAAGCAGCCCGGGCACCACACGCCGGGCTTGAAATAAGAAGAAGAAGCTTCGCTGGGGAGAAAAGGAGAAGAAGAACGTCGAGACTAAGACACAGGGTGGCAGAGAGTGGTAGTAGGGGCAACGAAGAAAGTCGTGAGCAAGATAAAGAAACAGGCATGCATGTCTGTGTATATTTGTTGTACACATATACATATATATGCATAAAATGCAGATGGAAAGGGTAAGGAGGAGAATTATCAGGGGTCCGAAGCAATATGGCCGCTGCACGCTGATGAGTGATGCTCGTAACCCTTATACTCTGCCACCCATCACTGCCTCACACCGCGCGAGGATCACCGTTCGCGAGCTTCTTCCTCGATCTCTCATGTATATATACGCACCCCTCTGAATTATTCACGCGCGCTCACCACGCATTTTTACCCCTAAAACCTCAACGCGCCGCCAGAGGTGATGCACACACCGAGTTAAGTAGCATCGCACACTTTTATTTTGATTATTAAGACGAGTTTTCAAAGTTTTCAACTATATGCGCATTATATACCTTTCAGGGGGTATCTTATGAAAAACTGATACTTTACAGACATGTCTGTGTTTAAAACCAAAAGACCGTATATCACCAAAAAATTCAAACCTTGTTTACTTGCTGATAGCTTCGTATAAGGATGCAAGTTAGACAAATTTTGTTAGAGATATATTTTGTAGCTATAATAAAATTCTCTACAAAAGAGAGTTAAAATAGCAATTTTAAACCAAAACCATTATTGCATGATGGTCCAAGGGCTGTGATACAAAATAACGAGCATTTGCGTATGACCCAGCACAGTCAAAATATCTGTATTTACGTAATATATCTATATTATTTCAGCGCAGGAAAGCAGCGAAGGAGCAAAGGGACTTTTCCTCTCACGGGGCGCGCTTGGATGTGACTTTGAGCAAAGACGGACAACAAGGGGTGGCTCGTCCAGGTGGCGTACGAGGTATGTATATAGCCGTGAGGGAGAGCGGAGGGGAATGCAAATTAGAAACGCTTGGGAAGGGCGCTTCGGCCAAGGAGCTCGCGCTTACGAGCATCGCAGGGGCTGTGTGTGTACATGCACAACTGCGGCTGACGATGTTCGTGTGCGGTTATATATTCGAGACTTTGTCTTGGCGTTCACCTTGCCTTGCATACGCGCAACATTGCGTGTCAGCGAGGCAACGAGTGTCCGCCATGCGGAATATACACACACGATTGGGAGCGTCTCGTTGAGGGTGTGCATGTATCGATTGCCGGCCAAGCCTGTGCACCCTCTTTGCCGCCACTCTGCCTCTTACGTCCATCTCCCTCTCTCCTTGGTCTTAGTAGACCCTCAGTAATTATTGTGCCCGGTGGTCTTGTGTCGCATGTGTGCGTCTTATCCGTGTCCTTAGAGCAACACACAGAGACACAAACCCGGGACTTTCGTCTTGTCCGATAGTTGCCGCACAACAGAAGCTCCAGCCTCGCATTTAACGGGTGTCGAACTAAAACACTCACGCCCTGGCCGGGCTATAAGACGCGTAGACAGCCACATTTTTCCACGCTGAATTTACTCATGACCATTCGATATATATTTTCACTTGGGAGGGTAATTAATTAAAGACTGGAGGAAAAATGGGAGAACTTGTTGAGCGCGGACTATACTTTTTTCTTGGGTATAGAAAAGAAAGATTCTGGATAAAATAAAAAATAGAGTAAAAAAAAAACGTAGCGCCGCCAGGCTCGTTCCTTTCAACCCTCTTACGTTGCAAACCCCGCGTGGCAGCGTCTCGCTCTGGCTCTTCAGGGCGAAGACTCGGTCTACCCTCGTTCTGGTCTCGCCATTGAATAAATTAACGTTTTTTTTCGCTTCGCCGATATTTCAGCTCTTGCTTCTTCATCTCGCTCTTCCCGTTTTTTTCGTTACGGGTGAACTCTGTATGCTGTTGTGGATTTCACTATAGCTATGAGAGGACGTTGAAAAAAAAACGAGAGATTGCGTCTAAAATGCTCGATTTAAAAGAGGCGAAATGTTGATTAATAAATGATCAACTGCTTAGTGACAGATCATTTGTTATAATTGCCAGAAAACTAAGTAAATAATTCATTATTTATATTACGCTCGTCGTGTTATTGATGGTTGATCGCTAATTAGACGGAAAAATATATTTTTCTGAAACATAAATTTTTTTATATTTTCCTCCTCTCACTGGTCTTATTTGTGTGTATGGCGGAAAAATTTGCGCGAGGCGCGGTGTTGCGTGAAAAAAAAACTCCGTATGGGTATGCGCATTGTATTCGAGTCTAACAATCCTATAACGAGCATATACAGTCGGATATAACGAGGTACAAGCAAATGCGTGGTGGTTATATTCGGCTATACTGCCAAACTATTTGCAGAAAAAAAGTATTTTTTTTTTTGCTTAAAACTCGAAGAGAGAAAATTAATTGTACAAAATAACGTGAAAGTGTTAGATAAAATGTATTAAAAAATATATCTGCCACACGTTAAGAGCTAATTATATATTAATTAATAACTATGTTTGAAACTACGTGATCGAATTGAGAAAGCGGTCTGAAAGTGGCGCATCAGTAGGCAACAGAGATGTTATGAGGCTTTGAAACGTGAATTAGGCGAGAGGGCTCGTGGCGCGTGTCCACTAGTATTCAATTTATCTCTTTTCTCCGCGGCGATTGTACCTCTCTGGCCTTCGGCTTTTCCCCCTCTCGAGCTTGGTAATCTGCTGGCCGTCCTCGTTGCGCTCGCGCCAACGAAAGGGAG
Source organism: Macrocentrus cingulum (assembly GCA_002156465.1). Classification (NCBI taxonomy): domain Eukaryota; kingdom Metazoa; phylum Arthropoda; class Insecta; order Hymenoptera; family Braconidae; genus Macrocentrus; species Macrocentrus cingulum. The sequence continues at coordinate 56,528 of MVJL01005054.1, forward strand.
AGTCGAAAAGCCGGAGAAAAAGAAGAAATGATCGTGCACGAAGTGGATGAGGCGTGCGCCCATGGGCCATGACCAGCGCAATCTGGTCGTTGGTCAGTTATATATTTTCCCGTGTGTCATTTTTTTTGCCTTTCCACGCGTGATGTAGGTTGACAAAAAACCTGCTTGCATTAATGCAACTATAATGCTCTGGAGTAAGAGATATTCTACAGACGCAGGCCACGTGCTCTGCCAGAAGGTTATTCAAGGGGGACTGCAATAAAATCATGCGCCAGCAACCCTTCCTCTCGTCGTGAAACGAATAATCTCGCGACGGCTGGGGTTATAGATCCTCGTTTCCGTCGAGCCAATTAGGTTATATTCGTTGGTACTTTTGGAAATTGTGTAAATATATTTACTTTCGTCATGCGGTAGAGGAATTCAAGTGTCTTGGGGTTGAGTATGTTCACACAAAGCGTGGGGACATTTTGCGCGGGTGAAATTCAAATGAGTAGTGCGCGAGAAGACCGCGCGGTGGCGTTAGTGGCGCAACTCTCCCAGACTGCAACGGACGCCAACAGCTCGTCAGATTTTTGGAGCCAATTATTGTACTTTTTCGTCAATCTACGAACGATTTTATGGGTTAATATTGATTAAGGTTGGTCAAAACACACTTTCAGACATAAATTTCTATTGGGATCGACTTAAATATTGGCAAACTTTGATAAAATTCATCGGGTAGACATTCCTCCAAAAATCACACTTTGCATCCATTTTTCGGACGATTTTATTGAGATAATTGATTAATTATTGTCGAACTTTGTTTTTATGTGTTCTAGATTAAGTAAAAAGCAATTGAAAGTTGGATTGGAAATGATATTCAGTCGGCGTGGTGGGGGAAAAATTCAAACGACGAGTTGAGTGCAACGACGCTTGGCGGCGCCACTGTTCATTGGACTGAGGGACGCTAAAATGACGCAGTCAGATTGTTGGATGTTTTACAAGACGATTTCGCCAATTTTTGGTAATTATTATGCATAATTCCATGACAATATTGTGCTACTACCTCGCCAACACAAGTTTTGAAACAAAAAACTCCACTTGCCGCCGGTAATATCCCAGAAAATGTCAGCCAAGCTCCGCCAAGGACGCTTCGTGTCATCGAATTTTTCACGAGGGTTTTTCGTCCAATTTCGACCATAAAACAGTGATATTTTCGTCTACTTCGCTTCTTTGCAAGTAAGCATAACGTTATAGACATAAATTTTTACTAAAATCAACTATTTTCCGGAATTATGAGCAAACTTAGTCCAGACGTTTCGCTTGGCGTCCTTGACAATGGGAGCCATTTTTAGTCCACAATTTTTGTTTTTTTTTTTTATGGAATATAAACATTGTGCATTGCGTTACTAGGGGGGAAATGGTGATGAATAATGTAAATTTCAACTTCATATTGTTTGTTTAGCTGGAGCTGAAGGAAAAAATCCGAATTGCGGGGCATATGTGCCTACGTGACTGAAATGACCTTGACGCCGAGTGACTGTGCAGTTGTCGGGGTAAGTTTTGGATATAAATGTGCCAATTATTATTGATTATTGCATCACTAAGTAGCTCGTGTCATTTCAGAGTGAAAAATTGTCATATTTTCGCTGCATCAGCCCGTGAATGAGTTTCACCTGTCGATTGGACCACTACATGCACTATTACGGCGTCTCATTACGCCTTATTAGTGTTCAATTCACGTACACAGAGGTTGTCGCCGTGAAAAAGGCGTCAATCAAAGGATTTTCTCGACATCCAGTGTGGTGAGTCGTGATAAAAATCAAGTTTTTCGTAAGAGCATAATGGAACATTCGACAATCATGGGAAAAAGCGTCGTTTTGAGCGATCGAACGTTGTTTGTAGCTAAAATTCGGGTTGACTTTTATTCTCCAACGCTCTTACGTGTAGAAAAAACTGTCAGTAGTGCCGAAAGTCGCGATAAAGTGCAAAATGAACTGAAATTCGCGTGATCACAATCGAGTGTTGGACAATGACGTACACATTCAGAGTTTTCAGTGAATTGAGCTGACTTGGAGCTCAAATTCGGGTCTGGGAAAAGCTGTAAATAGTACCGGGAGTCGGGATAAAGTCTAAAATTACCGAAATTCGCGAGATACCAGTCGAGTGCTTGACAATGACCTATAGATATTCAGTGTGTTCGGTAAATTCAGCTCTTTTATAGCTTGAATTCGCGTCTATTTTTTTTATTAAATGTTCTCAAGTGTAGAATCAAGCTGTGAGTAGTGTTGTGAGTGATGATATACAATCTAAATTCGCGAGTATTCAATCGAATGTCTGAGAGTGATGTAAAAATTCAATGTTTTCGATGACTTGAGTTAGTTTGTCGTTTAAAAATTACGCGAGTGTTTTATTCAACGAAGTGTCAAGTGTTGTGTGACGTAAATCTGTGAAAGTTTTTCAATTCTTCTGGGCTTTGGTGCGTCGGCAGCGATCCAGAACGAGTGAGTAATATTTTTTTATCACAATTGCGCGTTTATAATTACATGTTACATGTATAGAAATGAGTTTCTAAATTTATTTATGATTTTTGCGTCAATTCTGCGTAAAATACGCAGCAAATATTTATTCTACACGATAATTTTTGCCCAAGTTGGCAGAAAAAATTCGATTAAACATCATTCTAATGCCGCGAAATTATTTTTTTAACGCACATTTATGTTTAAATAGACAACTCGAGCTCGAAAAAAATTATTTTTTCTCAACTGAGACTTTTAAAACTTGATTAGTTGTTTGATTAAAATTTCGGCCTATCTCGGGACCTCTATTCCTCGTGCGTTATAGCCTCAGCTGAGACGAGAAAAATCAATTTATTGATTTTCTCGTGCTCTCCTCGTTGCTCCTCCGTTGTTTCGTCAATTCCCATTGTTTTTGTCGTCTCTCTTGGTCTCTTAGAGGTGGTTACATACAGTCATATTGTAATATTATTGTTTTTTATACTTCATATTGGGGATATTTAATTTCTTTATTTAAATAAATGTCTTCAGTTGGGACATTTACACATTTATAACGGTAAATAAATATTGACACGTGAATGTAAGAATACCCAAGTAATTCAGAGACTTGTATAAATAGTCAAGTACAGATAATTTCGGAATTTATTCTGCACGAGAAATTTCTCTGGCTATTTAACCTTTGCATGCGCGTGGTGTAAAACGTCGAGAAAAAAAGTCAAGAAAATATATAAATACACATTGCGATGAAAAAAAATAAATAAAAAATAAAAAAAAGGCAGATACATGCACACGAGATACATATTCCGCGTGGTTGCAGCATCAAAGCAGCCTCTGTTTGATACATATATACATATACACTGCAAGTAGGGTTGCATTGGAGAGTTTGTGTATAAACGGGGGGAAAAAATGAGATGCGAAAAGGAAGAGACATGGAATAAAACGGCTGGGGAATATGGCAAAATGCGAAGCTTGGTTTTCTCCAAGAAAATTAAGCACAGCCCGGTAATTTGAGGTATTGATTTTTATAGTCTCTCCTCGGCAGGCATATATTAGAAGTCCTTCTTTATCCCTCCTTTTCTCTTTCCATTTCTTCAAGCCGGGGGCAACCCTCCCAGCCAGACTAACCACCCTTATTCGTAGGGGCGACACGAACACCCGTGCCGATTTCTCAACCCCCTCATCGACTTTTGGCTCTTCCTCTTTCTTCATTTCCTCCTCTGTCGTGTGCTACTCATATATTTGTATATATATACTCACATTCTCGCTTTTTTTATTCTCTTTATTTTTTTTTTTTCTTAATTTCACCGTTAATCTTGATATATGTTTGTAATTAATTGCCCATAGGAAAAAAAAAAAAATTATTCATGCGACACTTCTCTGCTTATGTACAAAACTCTACTTTTCTCTATCAGACGTGTTTATTTATTTATTTTTTTTCCTTATCACCGTCAAAATTATTGCGAGGGTCACGATCACCCACACACATATGAAAATAAATGAGAAAATATTTCGAATTGTTTTAGAGCACGAAAAAATGTATATATGTTCTCGCGTGAAGTCTCGTGGGGCGCGAAAATTACACGCGAAATATTATAGCCAGTATAAGGAAAAAAAAAAGTATAAGCTTGGGTGAATATCCTGCAGCAGGAACAATGGTATTAAATATAAACCCTCGTATAAAACTGATAGGATCGAGTGTATACGTCACAAGATGGCCCCTTCATCGCCTTTAGATTAGTCCGGACTTGACGTTATGTCGATGAGGTTATTTAAAATCGCTCGGAGCTCATTCGTGCATTGATATATATACGTGTGCGTCAGGACAGATTAGGTGGATATATACCTATATACTTTTAGGTAATATGAAGCGTACGGGGGAGTGAATTATTCCGCGGCAAGGTGACGATTCGGAATGAATATCGCGTTGGGGATAAATCCAACAAAAGCCAGAGGGAGTCAATGGAACGGAAGAGGGTATATAATATCTCTCGGTGTATCATCCAGCCTTTAGGATGATATAGGCAAATAAAAAATCAAGCTATCTCATATGTGAGAGCACGATTTCATGCTTGGCTGCGTCTTGTGAGTGCCTTTTGCTTGGAAATTCGCACTTGTGTGAGTTAAACGCTCGATGCAGGTATATTTAAGGTGAATTTATTGATTATCAGTGTAGATAGGTATTTTGGAGTGTCATATCTGTGGATATAGATGCGTGTGTCGTCATTTGTATGTGAATCATGATGTTTTAGAGGTATAGGAGTGGGGCAGGGGGCCAAAGCGTTCGATTGAGCGCGGTGAACCGAAGCAACAGGTGTGAAAGAGCGAGGCCCTGACATAAAACTACCTTGTAAAAGCTTAGGTAGCTGTGTATATATGTATATTTTAGTTAGATAGCGCGACTGCAGTGGGAGGTATCTCCAGAATATGCGACGAATTATAGTGTCATGTGTACAGGTCGCTCTGTGCACGCTGATATACCAGTTTTTTTTGGTTTTTTTTTGTTTGTGAATCATGGTGAGACTTTAGCTCCCGCTTATTTATATATTTCGTTTATTTATTTCGTATGCGTGACTTGGCGATACCGAGTGCAGATAACACACACGATTCGAGAATCGTTTTTCATGGGGTCGTATATGGGTTGAATATGAGATTGTTTATATCAGGGTTTCGAGAGTCGTATAATTATTTAAAATTTATAAAAATATATTTGTGTATAGAGTTTAAAATTATTTTATAAATATGGAATGAAGTATTTAATTTTCTTATTTTCTTGATTAGATTTATTTTTTTATTTTTTGCTTATTTTAAATTTTTATAGTATATTTTTGTAAATATTTTGGGAACTGGATGAGATGTTTGATTTTTTGTGTTTGCTTGGATTATTTTTTGTAGAGTATTTTTCAGGGCACAAAATTGATCTGAAGCAAATACTTATTTTATTAAAATTTTCGTTCTCGAGATATTTAAAAAAATGTATAAACTCTATTTTTCTTCCTTTGTTAAATGCATGAAATATTAAATATATATATTTTTTTCGCATTTTATTTTTATTTAGAACCTGTTTTGTAGAATATTTTTCAGTGCACAAAATTGGGTTCTATTATTTAACAAATATATTTAAAGTACATATAATTCATTTATTTTTATTTCTTTAACGCATGAAACTATGTATAACGAATTTTTTTTCAAACCTTTTTTGTAGAATTTTTCAAAAGGCACAAAATTGGTTTTGAGCATGAATAATTAATGAAAATAATAATTTTCAAGATATTTCTAAAAATCTAAAAAAAAAAAAAAATTTCTTATTATTATTTGCTGATAGCATGTAATTTCTTATCTAATAATTAAAAAAAGAATTTTTTTCATCAAACCTTTTTTTGTAGAACGTACAAAATTTCTGGGTACAAAATTATGGTTTTGAACAAATGATTTATAAAAATTAAAAATTTTCTAAATAAATATAACCTCCACTTTTTTCTCTAATTTTTCTAAAGCATAAAATAAAAAAATAATCTTTATATACATATATCAATCGAACTATGGTAGAATTTTTTAATTTCAACCTTTTTTGTACTCAAAGAAGGTGATGTATTGAAATTTGGACTTTTTTAATACTTAAAAAAACGCGTTTGAGCATAAAATAATAAAGTTTGTTGTGGGTTTAATTAAATGAATGGTTATTAGCCAAAAAAAAAAAAAAAGAAAGAAAAAGAAATTCTCGTGATCTTCATCAGCTCGCAGCCATGATCGAGGATTAATCGTTGTGTCTGTACACAGGATCGTTGATCCTCTGACCTCCAATCGAGCGCGAGGTATATCCAAGTGGCTTTTATGCCGTAACATGCATGTGTAGAGCGACTCTGTATACACGAAAGAATGCGCAGTCTATTATTCTCTGTGGTCTGTGTACATATGTACACATAGGCAAGAGTCGAGGTGTCAGAGGCGCGCGCGAGTTTGTGGCTTTCGGATGCAGTATTATAAGTCTGGGCAATTCGATTGGAAAGAAATTCTTTAGTATATGTGCAGAAGAAAATTTCTGCGCGCAAAAGTGAGTAGAGAGACAAACGTTGAATAAGGATGAGAGAGGTCGTCACGCGTCAGAGAAGTCGTGTCTCTCACGCTGACTCTTGTACCAACTTTTTATTTCCTCCACGTGATGGCGATAGATGAAAATCCATCTAGAATTTCAGTTTGATAAAAATTAATTAATCGCGAGTGAGACTCACTTTTCCATGATATATTTTTTTTCTCGTCCATGAGATCAGATGTTGAATTGCTTTCCAGTCGCGTAACGCAACACCGAGCGAGGTGTGTCCGGGTTGCTGGGCGTTCAAAGGCCGAGTAGATGTCTAAGAACAAGAAGAAGAGGAAGACGATTCTTTTGCGCGCATACCCGTGGGTCTTCAGTGTATTACACGCAGACAAGAACTATGAAGTAGTCGTGACTTTACTCTCGACAAAACACGTGTTTTCATATCCAAAGAAAAAAAACATATATACTGTTGTGCGGATTATTGATCTTTACTTATATGTTATTATGCTTTCTGACTGTGATAATACAGATTTTCGATCAACTTATTGACGTGACATTACAATAATTGGATTTTTATATTTCTAATTAATTTTTTCAACATTTGAAAATTATTTTTGAGGCATTTGAAAAAAATTTTGCGCCTTATCTCGTTCGATAAAGTTCTATAAAAAAGCTTTATCGTATAATTTCATGACTTTTCATTATGTTGCCCAGCTGTACTGGGTGTTTTACTGTCTTGAGAACATAGGAAAATAGGGCGTCATTTGAGAAAACGACGTGGGAGGGTGTAAAAAAATTTTATATCGTTTTTTTGACACTTACATTTTGACGATCTGAAAAAATCGATTGATATTTTTACATCATTTTTCTTGGTCGGTAAAAATTTGAAAATACGATTTGACTTTGATTTTTCGTCACTCCTTGAATAATTATTAAATAATAAATTTCATCTAGTAATAGAAAAATAAATTGGTATCGTGGTTCGGTCGGTAATGTCATTTCCAACCTGTTAATTTTCTCATTTTATAGTGAAAAGATAATATATTTCATTAAATTGCAAGTAATTTTTTAGCGTGATTCAGCTCGCGCGCGCGGGGTATAGCTGTATAGTGCCGATAAAAATTTAATTTCAAATAAAATTGTAATAATATATAAAAAAATGCAAAACAGAGATTTATAACTCAATTGTAATTATAGTTATACATTGTATATATATAGACACAGAGAAGCGCGCGCGTTTATGTTGGTGGATTTTATTGTCGAAAGGGGAACAAGACAAAAGTGTAATAATAAGTAATAAAATAAAATAAGGAAGGAGCACGTGCCGATGCGTTTTCTCACGGCGAACACGATCTCTCTTACGCGCTCTGCATAACACGCGGCAAATTGAACGGATACTTGGGCTCATCGATATGATGCGTGTATATATACGTGTATGTACGTACATGTAAGTCATCCGCATCGCACACGATATATATTCTTTTTCACTCGATATAATCCGCGATGAGAGACGGCGCGATCCAATAGCCAAAATGATTGTCGGCGTGCAATGAGACCGAGCGGTGTAATATCGATACGTGACTCATACACGCGGTCGTGGATGAGCATGTATACCTGATGTACCGATACCCCCTTGGGTTTTTTGCGGTATGTAAGAGTGTAGCTCGCATATGTACGCCAGAGGCGCAGTTGCATCACGTACCTCACTTGGACGCGCACATGGAGGAGCAAAAGTAGTAGTAGGGGAGAGGATTAAACCAGACCGTGATTCCATTTCAACCTTTCAATAATATTTGCGGCCTCCTGGTGTATGTGTGATTCGTCCTGCAATGCAAAATATTATTCAACAGTCGATATGTCACGCTTGAAAATTTTTTTTTATAAAATAACTATATACCATGTGCACGCCTGCTTCACCGGACGAGCTATTTAATTTATAGAGGTTTTTATGTGTGTTATTGAATTTTTTGGGCTCTAAACTAACTGTAAAAAAAGAATTTGGAGTTTATAGAGGGTGTGCGATGGTCTTAGAACGATGCTAGGGAGTTGCTGATTTTTTAGGCTATTTTTGGGACTCTTTTTTGTATAGGTTAGTTTTTTGGGCATAAAATTAGATTCGGATTGAGCAAATATTCTGTATGAAATAAATAATTTTCCGAAAAACACACAGAAAAAGAAACAATTTCTTTCACGAGCCATTTTTGTATAAAATATTTATTTGGGTATAAAAAAGGCTATAAAAATATTATTTTAGCATCAATTGAATGTAACCTATTAATAGCGTCATGAATTATACATTAAAATATTTTTTTTACAATCGAGAAATTCAATTTTAAAAAAATTTGAATTGAAAACATGTAAATAAGTGACATAATTCTTCATTTTATATACAAAATTGCTTAAATACACTTCTCAAAAAGTCACTAAAAATTTTACAAATCGATAAAATAATTAAAAATACAATTTTTTTAGATTTTCATGGGTTGTATCAATACATTTCCTGTAGAAAAAAGTAGAATCGTGCGTTAAAATGTATACTTAGCCAATATATAATTCAAATAGTGAAAAAAAGGACGACAGTGACAATGATAGGTGGCCGTTGAGTGAGAATAGTTGTTCGTGAACCCTATCTAAAAGTCGCGAGGGCACGTCTAGCTCACGTCGTTTGGTTCGCAAGAGTGTAGCTCAAGATAAAAGAGAGTGAGAGAGGAAGGCGACAATTAGGGCACACTGGCCGTCCGTTTACGTTGCGATCTCGTCGAGCACGAAGGATACAACAGAGTGTGGCGTGAAGCAGAGCACTAAAATACTATCGGAAGAAAGGGGGCAGAGCGCAGAGGGGGCGGAAGAAGGCCTGGGAAGAATGTAGTGCTAGTAAGGAAAATCGTATGGCGTCTGAGGAAGTTTAAAAGATTCGCCTTTTGCTTTGGCGTTCATCCTCTGTACACTCCATACTATACCCGCGCCGAGACTTGAATGTTTACTCGCGTGCGCCGACCTTTCAAACAGGTCAGACCAATTGCCAACCTCGTCTACATAGATATATATTTTCTTCCTGTGTGCTGTGTACAGCTTGCCGCACGCACACGACACGCTTATTATAGCTATGGTTTGTTTTTTCTTATCGACGACATCAGCGACACACGTCGCAACAGCGGGTGCGACGGAAAACGGTATTTTTTTCGCTACACTTGTAGGAATATATATAAAAGGAAGAGAAGAAAACAAGCATGTTGAGCGTTACGGATATGACTTTTCTCAGAATAGTCGTTGAGAGCGAATGGTAATTGGTGAAACGATGCACCACAAGCAACCACCTCTCTCTCTTGCTTATGTTGCAAAGTGGCGCGAATGCCAAGTTAAGACTTATAGAATATATATATCGTAGATAGAAATACTCATACGTATATAGTATAGTAATAATAATTATGTGTGTTACTTTGCAATACACTGTTTTTGAGTAATTGCTAATGTTTATGTCTTTCTTTCTTTCTATCTTCCTCTCTCGCTTTGTCCACCTTGACCGCTCTCTTTTCCCATACTTGAGCAATTTGTAAGAAATTTTTTTTTTTCTTTTTTCTTGTGTTTCTTGGCATTTTTTCCTTCTTGTTCGCGCGCGCGCGCACTTCTCCGAAGCTCCTTACTATTTTTCCCAGACTCCGTGTGCTTCATCTGTCGAAGAAAGTAGAGCACCAAACGACTTCCCGGAGAACCCGTGGAAGTTTTTTTATTTATTTTTTTCTTAAATATGTGTGTGTTGTACACAAAAAACTTGTGTCGGAAAATTTTGTTTAGTGCGTCTGCGTTTTATTCAATATAATTTTGATCAATTATTATTGATTTATGACTCAAATTATACTCTCTTGATTGTTTTTTCTTCTTGACTGAATTTTACCTCGATTACTATTATAATCGTGATAAAAAATTTTTTTTTTCGGCTATAAGTATCTATAAATTCACAAAATTTTTAATGGAAAGTTTTTTCAGTGAACAACAAATTCATTCTGAAGATTCAAAATTTTTTTTTGTTGATAGGAGAAGAGTAGGGACAAGTATAGTGAATGAATTTTTTTGTTAGAGATAAAAATGTTATAAACATGGCAGACAAGTTTTTTTAGGGCGTTGCTTCATATTTAACACAATTTTGATCAATTATTAAATTTACAGCTCCAATAATCGTTGTTTGGTCAATTTTAGTGCCTTCAGAGGGTTGTTCGTCTCATTTGACGAGAGATAAAAAATTTTATATCGCGACACAACACTCACAATTTTTTTAATAATATTTTTCTTTAAGTACAATAAAATTTCCAAATCGTTAACACATTGAGGTATCATTTGAAAAAATTTTTTTTGAAGGTGGAAAAGATGAGATTGAATGAACTATTTATTAAAGTTTTTTTAAACGGAAAAAATAAGGGGGTAAGAAGAAAAAAAAGGGATTGATGGCTATGTGGATATCACGTGTGCATGTGTCTGTTGTATTCTGGTTGTTTTTATTTGTTCATTTTGTTCGTGAAGACAAAGATAAAAGAATAAGGAGCGGCACAAGGGGGCAACGTCACCTAGCCGGCGCGGAACGTTCAGCACGGTGATTACGAGACTGATTGGGCCGCGCGTGATGAGACGGCGGCGTCCTGCCGGCCGACCACAAGCTCGTGACGAACGAGCGTTGGCTTTTCTTATTTATTCGTTGGCCCGCTGCACAACACACCGCGTGTATTTTGCCGGTGAGGGTGGTGGTGGTGGTGGTGGTGGCAGCATCAGCAGATGAAACACACGGCCTAGGTTTATTTTTTGGCATAGAGGAGGGGAGACTATACTGCGACGACCCCGGCAGAGAGTATTATCGTGTACGCGAAAAACGCGAATGGAAAGAATACCCGCGCACCACGACTATAATTTTGTATCGCGGCTACCGCACGAGGGGAGTCTCGAGCCACTGTACCGACAGAGACGACAGATAAACCACGCCCACTCTGTGTGTCCCCGACCGAGAGACAGTTGACTACTGCGTGTCCTTTTCCCTCGTCATTTCTTCTCCTGCGCGCGCTCTCTGTCTTTAATTTTTTTATTTCATTTATTTATTTATTTTTTTTTCACTCAACAGCACACTCGAATCCGCTCAATTTCGCCTGACGCCGCGCGCCAACCGCAACGCGTGACTGCCTAACTGCTTTTCGTTTAAGTTTTAAGCTTTAGACCACGCCGAAGATGTAATGGCCTTTCATATCCTTTTCTTCACTTGTGTATTATATGCATATTATTTATATATGTATACGTATATATCATTTTATTCTCATTTGTCCGCGGATGTTAAATGAAATTATCGCTCATTCTGCAGACAAATATATTAGGCTGGTTTTTTTTTTGTGGAAATTGTTTTTTTCGTTATTGGGTGAAAAATCACCCGAGGGCCGTTGAACCCTGCGATGTATCTGCAGAATACCAGGGCACATAAGGATGACCCGCTCTCTTGATCATCTCTCTCTCCCTCTAGGTTATATATGTATGTGCAACGTGTGTAGAGATGAGCAACCGGAGCTCGAGTATAGAGAGAGAGACAGTTTGTGTGTCCGAGAGAAGATTGTTGTGCGCCAGGAGGGCAGGCCACGACCCCGGGCGGCCACGAGCTTCGTCCGCTATCAAACCGCCGTACACACACGTGTATTATAACTATAGATATGGATGATCGGTATACATATGCTCTCTCTGCGAAGCAGAAACACAATGCCCATCATTTCTTAATCGCTCTCTCGTGCAATCCACCTCCTCTCGACGCATCAGATCATCTTTATATATATATATATAGGTATATGAGAGTAAATTTTTATTTATCTGGCTGATTAATGTACTCTCTATAAATGTTGACTTGCCGATTCGATTTATACTCTTTCAGTTGGTTATTAGAGGGGGAAAAAATTTTTTTTTAGGCATTTTTTAAGTGATGAAAATTTTCTCGACACATGGTTTTTGGAGGGTATTTTTCACTCGAAATTTTGGTTTTTTTAAAAAAACGTTGTGAATGCTTTTTGTAGAAAATTTAATTTCCTACAAATTAGTTTATATTAATTATACTCGGATTTTCATTTGTTTTGATGAAAATTAGGGAAAATAAAAGTTTTCTCTGTTGAATATATTATCTTTCATTTTTTGAAGACTAGTAGTTTTGATTAAATTTAATTTTTTTTCATGCTTTATTTTAAATAATGTAAATTTTAATGATAAAGAGGAGATTATGAATGATTTGATAGGGAAATTGACGATTTTTCTGTGGGAGCTAGGGTTGAAAAAAAAAAGACTTTTCACGATTTGACTTGTTTGTATTTATTATCCGAAGGAGGGGTATATTTGTGAAGGTATTTTTTGCTCATGAGGGTCGCGATATAGCGTACACATGAGCGGAGATTTCAATGCGCGAAAACGCGAGTGGCTTTTCTCTCCCTCACCTCTTTCTACTCCCCCTGTACGACTGCGCTCCCTCTCTTACCCTTTTCTCCTGGATTCGCTGTATTCTTCCTCGCGTATATCCACACATAGCCACAATTCCACCAGCCACCCCGCCATTTTATACACGGTCCATGGTCAAACCCGCCCCTACACGCCAATATATATCTTGTCGCGTCGTCGTGAAATTTCCTTTTCTCCCATCGTCGTCGTCGTTTGATTTCAATAAAACTTTGTATAATGCAGCGCTCAATTTGTTTTTCTCATCATCAGTATATAGTGGCAGCGACGCGATCATGGGACATGCATCGGTGATCTATACCGGTACTTTTTAATCAGGATCACTAGTCCACAAAGAAAAGTTAATCGTTGAAATGATGTCCAGATGTTTCCTCTTGACTAGGCAAATAATACATTTTCTCTTCCTTTATCTCTTGGGTGTTAAAAGATTTTTTTTTTTTTTTTTTACGCTTCTTCCATATTTTAATTTTCTTTTTGTTTGTGTGAATCCTGATGTTGTCGTCGTGTGGCTTTGGCAAAAGTGTCACTTTGAAAAGATAATAATTAGAAAATAGTTATACTTTCTCTCTCCCAGGATAATAATGTGTATATTTCGCGCTGATGGTTGCGCGTGGGTGAATTTCATACATTTTTCTACGCTGTTTCGTGTGTTATAGCGATTGGGAAACGGTACAGCTGATTTTTAAATGTGATTCTCAAGTACATGAGAGTACTAGGCACAATAGAAGAGCCCACCTAGCACGCTATACACCAAGGTGTGTTTCCCACACGCTCACTTGCCTCTCTTCCGCTTTCGATCTTTGTTCTCGCGTACCTGTTTCAACATGCACACTTGCTCTGATGTATTTAAAATCCGTAAAAAAGTTGGGAAAATCGATAGAACCAAAAAAAAGTTAAATTTTCATCTTTATACTGTCTTAGATAATTTTTTTGTTTGACATTTCAAAAAGAGAGTTATTAAAATCATGAAAATTTGGTAGAAAAAAAATTTTATTTCTAAAAAATAACACCTTCTAGACATTTTTAAAAAATTATTAATTCATAAAAAAAATAGATAGATTGAATTTTATAAAAAAAAAAATCTTAAAACAATTCTATTTTGAGCTTATTAAACTTGTGACACTTAATAGGAGGGTTAAAAGCCCTAAAAATTCGATAAAAAATTTTAATTTACAAAAATAATGCTCTTAAAATTTTTTTTACAAAATTATTGATTCATAAAAATTCGATATTTTATAAGGAGTGTAATTTTGTTTTGACACTCAAAACGACGATAAGTCATGAAAATTTGATAAAAAAAATTTTATTTCCAGTAATAAAGGTATAATTTGACAAAAAAATTAATTAAAAAAATAATATCGGGTTGAGAAAAAATTTTTTTTCGGTCAAAATTCGGTCAAAAAATTTGGTGTGTGTTTGTTGGTTTGGTGAATGGTTTTTGGGCGTAGAAAAATTTGAAAAAAAAAATGTATCTAAGATATATATTATAGAGAAATCCAATAGTGCAAAGATGGAGACTTGGTGTCTGCACGAGTTTTACGACCAATCAGTCGCAAATTGTTCCTTCCTCAAAGCCATTTGGACTCCATTCCATGAACTTCTGGTTTGCCTGGTGGCAATTACGTTTTAGCGTGCAGCTGTTACCGTCAATGTGTTTTGCTATACAAGATATATAATATCCTCGTGTGTATATATGCCGCGCACTCTCTCTCATATGTGGCATTGTCAATGATAAGGCAAATGAATGTAATCGTAGAAGTTTACAAGCGTGTGTGTACGCTCGACTGCATGTGATGTGTGCGGTGTATATATTGGGATCCGGTCAACAGACCTTTCACTTCGTGGTCCAGGGAGCACGAGCTCTCAGATGTGTATATACCCATGGCACTCGCGCATCGTCTATACTCTATCGCCTCACGATATGGTTCCCACAAGTGCACACCATCCTCCAGATCATCCTGATGCCTCTTTTGTGATGATGCTACACTTCTTTGCTTCTCTCCCATGTCCCTAGCCATCATCAGGCATCCGGGAATCGTTTTATTTTATTTTTAGACACTGGTTTTCCGTGCTTTTACCCTTTGTAATTGTATTTTACCTGCGAGCAATAAGTTTTTCTTCTCCTATATATACTCTTGCCGCGCTCACATTATTATATTTTGATGAGAAATTTCTGGAATTTTTTGCTTTCTTTTATTGTTTTATTGATTTAACGTGTGTGACGTGATGCGAAAAGTATGTGAAAATGTATATTATATGTATAGGTAGGTAGAAGTGTATGTTATATCGTCAGATTTATTTATGATCGCATGCAAGTGCAAGATGGTATATGTTACGCAGAGTTGGGTTATACGAGCTCTACGGTTGCGCACACGGTTATCGGCCATAAACTGCAACAAAATGTATGTATACTTGTGGTATATATATATGTATGTGCAGCGAAAGTTGTTATATACCTTTAAACTTTGCAACCCTTTTATTTTGCTATACCTGCAATCCTTTGTTTATCGCTTTTACGAACCATCTCTTTTACTATGAATCATATATTCATCTCTAACACTACTATGAGAAAAATCGGAAAAATCTATGTGTGATAAATTCGGAAAATTGCCAGAGGATAAAATATGTTTTTAGAATTTTTATTGCAGCTTTGTTAGGGAGGTTCAATTTTTTGACATATTTTCAATATTTTACGAATTAAAAAAATTTTTTTTTGATTTTTTTATTGCGAAATTAATTATTTTTTGATCATATTGGACAATTTGACAGTTACGGAAGATAGAAATAATTATGTCTTTTTAAAACATTAGTAAAAAAAACTCATTGTGGGTGTAAAAATGAAGGAAAGAAAATCTATTTTTTTTTTTTATAAACGAAATTTGAAGAAAATTAATGAATTTAATTTTGAAACAGAAAAATAATTTGAGAATGATAAAAATTGTCGTCTGCACAATTATTCGGTATATTTCTTTGATCCATTACAATTAAACTGCGAGCCATTTTCCGCATTTTAGCCTTGAAAAAACTGCAGTTCCTTTGCATCAAAATAACCAGAAAAAAAAATCATAAACTCTAGTATATACATATATATAAGTATAGTGAAGTTATAATAGAATTTTTTATTTAACCGATTACTATGACTAAAAAAAAAAACCAGGATATAATTAATGCTCAACATAATAGTTAATATAAAAATTAGATTGACGCGAGAGAGAAGAGTAAAAAGATGAAAACAGGGCGTTTTTTTTTACTGTCTCTTAACAATCCACGAAATTTATTTATGTGAATGCGCGCAGCCAAGTCTAAAAGTCCGTTGTCAGAGTGTGCCGGGTGAAGACAACGCCCTTACTTATACTTATATGTCTGTATAAAAGCGCGGAGAGTAAAGATGAGAGAAATAAGTGCGCGCGCGAGAGAGAGAGATCGAGAGAGTGAAAAGGACCTGCGACTCTTTGCAGCGGTCGCACGAGCGAGAGGCAAATATAGTTTTAAAGAGTAGTGTGGCAGCGGCGGCGTATACGGCGATGGCAGAAGAAGTAGTATTTAGGAGAGGGGGAAAAGGTTGGGAAAAGGCGAAGGAAGAAGATGGTGTGGCGGAAGGATGAGAGGGGGCGCGAATGGAGATGAGGAAAAAGCGGCGGACGATCGCGCGCGCGCGTCCACGTCCGCCGTTGCGGGGGCTGCTGCTGCTGCTGCTGTCGACGAGGGGGTTGGCTAGGTGGATGTATAAGCAGAAGAAAGCGTGGGTCGATTAAAAGTAGCGAGGGTGTTTCTCCTCTCGTTACCGGCGAGCCCCGCGCGCCCAATGCAAGGGAGAGAATTGCCAACGCGATAGCGCCCAAAGCAGGACAGAAAACTCGCGTCGACTTGTGTCAGAGTAGGGGGGCACAGCCGAGGAAAAATCGGGGGTGCGACAAGGAATACCCAAGTGCTAAAGATGTAAAACAAACATCGGTTAAAGTAAGATGGAAAATAGCGACTGTGCGGTGAGATGATGGGGGGGGGCAAAGGCCCCAACACACCCCGCGATTGCAAATCAAGAGGGGCGCGCGCGATGAATCTCAACCTTTATTTGGATTTAAGTGAGGAAAGGCTTGTACTCGCGAGAGTGGGAATCCAGATATAACCCTCTTATTTTTGAAATTATGTGTATGTGCCGCGCTCTTTCAATTGCAGAATAACATTTTTTTAAACCTTCGAATCACGACAAATTTCTCTAGGGTATGTGTGCAATTTTTTTCACAGATCAAAGGGTTTTTTTTGCACTGTGCCCGATCACCTGAAAATTTCGCGTCGATATATATAGATGAGAGGGTTGGACACATAGAGTCAAGTCGTAGAGAGAGAGAGAGAGAGAGAGTGAACGATCGGATGAGAAGTCACGGATTCAATCTTCCTAGCTATACATGAACCCTTGGTTACTACCAGCTGCCTCTTCACGACGACTCTTCGGGGGTTGAACTTTAATTTAACGCATCGTGGAGCGCATCTCCACGGATTTCTATGAGGTAAAACATCGACACGAATTTCTGAGTGAGAAAGAGACAGAGGAAACGCTTGGCTAGTCAACACACTTTGCCACCGCTTTTCATCCGCATCCATCGCCAATCGTGTCGCCCAAGTCGTGACGAGTCATCGCTTTTCCCTAAATCTTCAATTTCTATTTTATACATCCTATAATATAACATTTAGAAAAATCCGACGTGTTCACAAAATTATTCTCAATTATATATATCTGATGAAGAGTTTTCTTTTTTAATTGCGGTTTTATCGCGTCATGGAAATATTTTATGTCGGTGGGGATTATATGTATGGGTGTTTAAGTCAAGTTTACACTCATTTAGCTTCATGATTCTATTCAATCACAGCATGTGGTGTTTGCTGAACCACCGTGACTCAACAACTCATCTTACTAAACGAATTATCTTACATGATAAAGACACCAATATAATAATAACCGAGAGAGACCATTAACGAGCAAAGCCTCGATCTCCCGGGCGATATGGCTAATAAGATCGATATTCATTCCACTGCTCAACGGTACTCTCAATCTAAATAGCCTTTCATCGCGCGTATATATATCAAATAAAAAAAAATTCAACAAAAAATTGATGTGTATTTATAAAAAAAAAAAAAAAAATTGTGCGCAAAACTTGAAAAACCCCCTGACTTTCCACGAAGACGATTAAGTCTCGTCGTGAATGAACCGTCCGACGATAGAAAATCGAGGAATGAATGGTTCTGGTTTCGGTTGCTGCAGTTCAACCACTTATATATATACCTTTAGCCTTTTTTTATTTGTTCTTTTTGTCTTGTTCGACTCTGCCGCGGCGCTGTCGGTATATATGTATAGTCTGTGGTGATGATGCAGGGGGCAGATCGTTTCTAATTATGTCATAACAATTTTAACTGAAAGACTTTTTGGTTCTGGCTAGGATAAATGTTTTTTTCTGTCTTTGGTCGCAGTTTATTTTCACGTTGACGACGAACTTGGTTCAAGCGACTGGGGAATTTTTTTTTCGTATAGCAAGTTGTATTAGTGTGTGTGTACCTAGGAAATATAGAAACGCAGCTATATGCGTTCCTCCTCGCCAGAAACCATGACTGGATCAGTATTTTCTCCCTCTTGGCCTCGTGATGCTTCCTATACTCGTTGTTGCATTATATTGCCCGGCCGTTTCATGGACCACGGCCACAGCTATTGTTCCTTGAACCCCGCGTGCGCCAAGTAATCTTTCTGTTTTGAACAGTTGAGAGAACTCTCTGGCCGCACTCATTATCCTCCTCTCGCTCACGCGCTCTGTCATCGTTTTCATATAATTTTATTGAATCTTTTGTTGAGTTAATTGTTGTCGTTGATGATGATCAGTTCGAGGCAAGTTTTGCTCTCTGTACGAGGTTGAAAAAATCTTTTTGCTTTTTTTTTTTGGGAAAGTTGATGCGAAGGAAAAACATTTGGAACCGAGAGCGAGAGACGCGACTTTGCCAGTATCTGACTGTAAAGATCAAAGAAAATCCTCCTTGAGACTTGGTAGAATTTTCGAGGTTCTTTAGCACGACTCGGGGGTTTTTTTTCTCTCCACTTCACCACGAGATCCTTGGTATAGACGAAAAAAAATTCGCAAACACGTTTTTTTTTTCCAGGTAGGAGAGAAATTAATGTTATCAAGTTTTTGAATTAATTGCGAGTAGATTTTTATGCAGGGGTTTTTTTTGTTCTTTAATTGGATATTTAATTGATTTTTAATATGGTTGAGTGTATGGAGTAATAAGTTAGGTTCTGTGCTACGCGTGATGTCTGAGACCAATGAAAAAACTGGTCGACATGGCTGTTACTACTACCGCTGGATGCTGTATCCCTTTAATTCAAGGAGAAAAAGTATACAAAAAATGTATACACCTGTAAATATGAATTTTAAATCAGAGGATATTAATACTGAAATTATAAATTAATTTCCTCTGATTAATTTTTTTAATGGATATAGTTTTTTGAGTTTTTAAAATCCGAAAAATTGGTTTATGCTTGAAAAACGTGTTTACAGTATTAAAATATTTATTTAATAAAAATCCAAATTTTGAGTGCTCTTAAAAAAGTTCTTTTTTGCTGAAATTTTTTTTTTTCGATCTTTAATACATTTTTTTTATAGTATTGAAACATATATAAAATTTTTGGAGCTTTTTAAAAATGACTTTTATACTGAAAAAATTTTTTTCCAATTTAAAAAATATTTTTGTCTAGTGTTTAAAATGGCTGTCAATTAATATAAAATACGTTTCGTCTTTCAGGATGATTTTTTTCAGTCTTTAATATGCAGAATTGTATGAATGAGATCCATTATTTTTAGATTTCTTAAATTATAACCCGAGGTTCATTGTCGATAGTGGTTGTTTTTAGTGTTGAATTGAAATTTTATGTGTGAAGACAAGTCATTGACTCTGATGCACTTCCGGTGATAGTGGTGGCGGTGGTGGTAGTGGTGGTGGGTTTGAGATGCTTATATTCTCATCATGGTTTCCCAGTTTCTCCACAGTTTCGTTCATATAATCCTTCGCGCTCACCTCTACTGTCTTCTTATTCCCGGTATATATAAAGGCAGAGCGAGAGAGTGCGACAGTGCCTCTGTAACTCATCGCAGATGAATGGCAGTATTTTGGAGACTGCTCGTGAATTAGTAACACGATCTTCTCTCTCGCGCGCCGACTCTTCGATTCCTCTATTTTCGTGATGACTCACGATATTCTACCACCATTTAAATATATTATATTTCCCATATTTAATGTTCCCACGCGCGATTTGACTCCTTGTTGACGTGCGTGCAAATTTTTTTCCTCCTGAAAAAATGGTCAATTGTCTTTTTGATGCGCGCATGCAATTGCTGATAGAGTCAAGACACACCCGGGTGTTTATATATACTTGTGTTGGTGCAAGGAGGACGCTTCTGCTCTCTATGTGTATACACTGAGGGCACTACTCGTGCTGACATAAAAGACTCGCCGTAACCGAGCATGTAATACCTGGAACCGTCGGCTCAACAACATAACGCGCGAGCTCCCGGAATTTCCAACAGTCCCGCATTTATCGTCTCCATCGATCTTGCTTCCTCTCTCGCCTGGCCTATACACTGTGAAAATTCTTTAGCACTATATATCCTATATAACCGTGTGCATTATTCCAACACACCTCGCCCGTCATCGCAACAACCGGTAATAATATTACTCATCGACTGCGAGAGAATATGTTGCTCGTTCTTCACAAGGCTAAATCTATTAAAATTTGTCCTCATTGTGATTTCTTTTTTTTCCCTCGCACTTGGCACGTTTATCTAGTGTGTAAAGAGTTTTTTTCTGTAAAAAAATATACCAAATCATTTGTTTTTTTCACATGAAAAACACGATTTTTTACTTGAAACACCTCGATGTCGTTTATAAAGCCTTGTGACAAGGAAATTTTGCTGGAAATAAAAATATTTTAATGATAAAAAATAGGCGATTAATTGGTAATAATAGTCAGTTAAAGTTTTTGTTGACAGATTGATGAGTAAATTTTTTTTTCATCGTAAAAAAAAATTCGTTTTGAGAGTTGAAATTTTATGAATTTTTTTGGAGGGGGATTTTAGATGAGGTGTGCGTACAAGTTACAAGTTGAATTAGTTAATTAGATAACTAATAAAATAAATATGGCTTATCGGTTTGAGATCTTGAGTAACGACTGTGTAACTCGAGGAGCTTGGAAAATTCGATACTCTCACGAGAGAGTGTGTCCTCGTTTCTTCAAGAGATATATTTGTAATTGTCTTCATAAAACGTATAGCTCAGCGAGTAGTGGAATCTACTGTTACACACTCTCTTGTATGTCGATCATTAACTCAACCCTTTTCCAGGACGTCAAAAAAAAGGGAAAGAAAAACAAATTGTGCCTGTGCATCAAACGAGATCTGAAAAAGGATTGCGGGTCATTTTTGCTGCAAAAAAAAAAAATATATTTTCGCTGTTTTTATCTCATAAATTACGACAAAATACCTTTTTTTCATACTTGATTTTTTTTTTTCATTAATCACCGAGGAAAAAGGAGTTTTTTATCGGAGTTTTTGTTTTATTTATTTATTTTCAATTGTTTATATATTTGTGTATTTATTTTTATATGTAAAACCACGGGATCTAGGTTGTAACTTGAGTTTCTACGCAAAACTGCTGTAAATTATGGGTGACGGCACGAATTCCAAGTAGAAAAAGCCGGTTTTGGTCAGACAAAAATTTGATTTTTTCTTTCAACACTCAAATAGATCTCTAGGATAGTTATTGAAGTATTTTATTAATAAAAAGATATAAAAACATTATTTTTTGTATTTTCCAAGGGGTAAGCATTGTTTATTTATTTATTATTATTTTTTTTTTTTTTGGAATTTCTGCGATAACTCGAAATTGGAGTAAAATTTTACGGCATTCAATTCTCTTGAAATTATCTTTTTTTCACGATGAAACAAAATTTTAAAAATCTATGCGTCAAATTTTTAAATAAAAAAAAAATCTTTATAAATTTTTCTCATCAATTAAAAAAATTTAGTTTAACTAAAATTTATTCGTTTTACCTTAATAAAGTCATTAAAAATTATCCATCAATTATTTACAAAAAATCTCCTAAATGTTTATTACAAACTTGTATCGAAAAAAAACCACTTTAACTTCTTTATTTTTGTGAGGCCAAATTTTTGGAGTTAGAATTAGTTGGATTAATTGTTGTTTATTTTTGAATGAAAAAAATCAAAAGCTCGACAATGGCTGGTAAAAAAAAT
Organism: Macrocentrus cingulum; assembly: GCA_002156465.1. Lineage (NCBI taxonomy): Eukaryota > Metazoa > Arthropoda > Insecta > Hymenoptera > Braconidae > Macrocentrus > Macrocentrus cingulum. The sequence continues at coordinate 78,817 of MVJL01005054.1, forward strand.
TTATAAGAGGGATAATTTCCGATACACGCGAGCTTTTGCGTGAAAGATTGAATTTAAAAATGGTCTTGAGGGAAAACTCTGGAGTTTCGTAGGCGGTATGGTGCGACGAGCAGGGGCCGCCGCGTCTTGGCAGGTGGGAGCCACTGAAGAGAATGCGAGCGCGGGCGGGAGAGCGTGCCGGAAGCGAGCAGGTGACTGGTAGTTCCGCTCGATCGAACGCTGTTCCGCGCCACGGGGCCCGAAGATCAGAGTTAGTATAATGCTCTCTCACAGACTGCAGGCGTGTATGTGATGCTCGCATATGTACGTGCGTCCAGCAGTCAGACCGACGTCCGGTCGTGGTGTATACATGCCCGGGCGTTTTATTTCTCCGCGCTTCTTCTTCGTCCATCCATGGATTCCTTCTTATCCCCGTCGTTGCACTTGTGTGTATGCGGATGACCGTCTTGAACGCCAAGACCAGCCGCGTCGCGCTGTTTCACGGTCCAGCCGACAAAATGCTCGAGAGATACTTTTTTTATTCATATTTATTTTCAAACATCAATTTTGTTTCGTGGGAGTATAGGATAGTAATTCTTGCGGTTTTGGTTTTTTTAAAAAAAATTTTAAAAATTACCTTGCACTAAAGTTTTGGTAGAAAAAAATTTTTTTGCGTCAAAACACACCTATAAAAAATTAAATATCTAACTAAAATTTTGTTTATAACATTTTTTTACCATTTTTTGTCTTTCTTTAAATTGTTAAGATTTTTTTTTAGGAAGGAAATATTTTTTTTCGTTGGATAATTTATAAGTGAATGACATTTTGATAAATGATTGGCTCTATCTTTGGCAATATGGGATGTGTTTGATTGCAAAAGCGATGAAAATGTCGGTTGGACGAAAAAAAAAAAAATTAAAATTCCCACAGTCGTGATGGCCAGGACGTATAATCCGGATAATTGATCGAATCGCTAATTTTTCAAATGGCCCAACGAGAAGACAGGACGCTCGTGGCATTAGGAGCCGTGTATATCATGAGCAAACGAGTGATTTGCATCGAATTGAACTGCAATCGCCCTTTTCTCCTGATGGCCACACGGCGGCGGCGAAAAGAAAAAAAAAAGTAAATGAAGTTGTGCAAGACAGAGAGGGGGGATTGAGCGAGTGAGAGCGGCCCCCGTGAAACACGACGTATCTAGTCATCATTCTCGGTGATTAATATTCTGCCTTTTTGGCCACGACCCTATATATACGTACAATTAATTTAAAAATCACTGTATACTCTTGGTGTCATCTCGCTTACGTGTACATCGCACATTGATTACTTGATGGGACTCACTTGTTTCGGGTCGTTAGTTGGATATACAAACATACACGCTTGCAGCCGACGGAAGATGATTGTTCTGTCGAGTCATGCAACTCGGATTACTGGGTTCTGACTCTACATTCAACTCAAGTGTGGTTAAAGGGCATGGGAGTTGAAAATAGGTGCAAGCGAAATTCTCCTCGATCGTGATCGTGCATCCAATACTCCCCAGTCTCATCCTCTTCGTCTCTTTCCCCTCCTCTCTATACCAGCCTAATCAATCAACTAAATCATGTAATTAACTTCAAACACATGTTGAAAAAAAAATTTTTTTTCGCCACTATTTTTCATGTTTTCCTCTCGCATAGATTCATTTTTTTAGATTTGGGTACGTTTCAACTATTATTTTTAAGATTATTAATTTTTTATTAGAGATTTTGGTTGAAAAATTTGACTGAATGTCGAATTTTTCTATGGTATTTAAGTGAAATAATTTTTTTATAGCCGAGAAATACAAAATTAATTACAATTAAATTCTAAAAATTTTGATTTTATGATTGAAATCAATTTTTTGCATTAATTTACGACTGAGAAAATATATATTTTACGTCTCCAAAGTAAAAAACGTGTATAGGAAAAATTTTCCTGCTGTTTTAAGTCATAATATCTTGAAAACTATCGAAAATAAGAATTTTATTTATGAGTTTTTTTTTTATAAAATTTTATTAGCTATAAAATAGATTAGGTGTTTTTGAAATTTTATTCAATTAATTGAGATATATATTTAAAACTATAAAATACCCTTTTACAATACTTAAACATTTGGTGGAAAAAATAAAAGTAAAAAATCGCTATAGGAATGTAAACGAATTGTTGGCAGCCGATGGCAAGCCGAAGAGTCTCTCGTCGTCAATTCCCCAAGATGCAGCAGCACACGATTCTCCTCTGAAAAAGAGTATTTAAAGTAGCGTCACAAGCTTCTTCCTCTTCTTCTTCTTCTTCTTCTTGCTCCTCTTCGCCTTGGCTTTTGTGTATATATAATACTATAACTGACGGACACCTCCCCGCGTAGGTACATTGATAGAGAGCCACATCAGCTGAAGAAAGACAGGCAGAATATATATAGAGACCGACATCTCCCTTACACTACTCGTCGTGTGTCAGCCCAGAGGGTAGTGTTGGAAAGGGAAATACTTTAAGACGCTCAATATAAATACTAGAAGGGGTTTTTTGACGGTGCGCGGGGGTGAGTGTAGTATATAGCTAGCATGGGGTTGGGTGAGAGAGTTGAGAGAAAAAGGGTTGCTTCCCTTAGCGCCGACAACCAACTCACTCAACCCCTTCTTCAAGGTTTCTTCTCTCTTTCTATTTAAAGGGGTGGTTGGACGCGAGAGGAAAATTTCTCCCTCATCGCGCGAGTGGGAGGGGGTGAAAAGCACGAGTTTTCTCTTCTTCTCCCTTTTTGCGCGCTACTCGCGACTCTGCTGCTGCTGGAAAACTCACCCCTTTTCTTGCTTACCCTCGCTCGCTGTTTAATTGCATCTTACTTTCGAATTTTCCGCGTGGAGCTATCGATCGAGACACGCGAAAGGGGCTTCGTTTGCGTCTTATCTCCGACGCTCGCCCGCCCGCCCGCCGTCCTCCTCACCTCTATACCACCCTCTGGCATTGCAGAGGGTGGCTTTTCCAAACCCACTGCCACCTTCTTCGTCTTCTTTATCGTCTCTTTCTCCGCGCGTCGTCTTCTTCTCGCTGCGTTTTCTTCTTCTCCCACTCGAGAGTCCACCCCGCGGGCCACTCACCCTCTTGTGCGCCTCTCTGATGGCCCACCCTGTATAGCTCACCCCCCTCATCACCACTTGTAAGAGACGCTCACCCTTCCAGTAGACTATTTAAAACTACGCACGAAGCCCTTGCTCAGAGTGCGGAACGGCCAAGAAAAAGACCGAGCACTTTTTTTAGACCCTCTCGCGCTGCTGTATAGCTTATTTTCATATGTACTGTATTGTCGCGCGTGATGCCAGGGCCGCGCAACTCACACGAACTATTTTTATAAGGGTCGCACACACACACACACACACACACACACACACACACACCTTGTAACCCCCCAGCTTTTACTGGTTTACCCTTTCGATCATCAGCATTTTTTTTCACTAATTTACTCCCCATGGGAAATGGAATATGTAAAATTTTTTTTATAGTGAAAAAAACTTTATTGTTATAGAATTGTTAGTTACAAGGATGTTTTTATTGAGATATTGCGTCGATAGCGCAAAAAAGGGCAATAATTTTTGTTATTATATTCGAAAAATTGATTTAAAATAGCGATTTCTGGAAAAAATTGTTTAAAAATATTTTAACAGTGATAATTAAAAAATTTGGTAGCGATAAAAAAATTTTTTTTTTCCGAAAAATTTTTAAAGGGATATCTCGCAGTTTTCGTGATTTTTTTAGTTTTTTGCCGATAACTCGGCAAATAAAGAAAATAATGAAAAATTTTGTAGATACCAATTGATAGGGAAGTTAATTTCCTACAAAAAATGTAGAATACAATTTTTTGATATTTTTATTTGTTTTCGAGATATTTTGAAAAATAAAAATTTTCAAAAAACGATAATATCACGAAAATAAGTGGTGATATAAAAAAATTGTATTCAAGTTTTTTGTAAGAAATTGAGTCCCCTATCTTTTAAGTTCTATAACTTTTTTCATTATTTTAATTATTTATCGAGTTATTGTCCAAAAACCGAAAAAATCACAAAAATTGCGAGATTTTCGAGAGGGAACCCTTCTAAAATTTCATGAAAAAAAAAATTTTTTTTTATCTCCACTAAATATCTTAAAACTTGTGCTGAGAGTGTATTTGATACATTATAATTACTTTTAACGGATTTCTCGATAAAATGAGCAAAAAAAAATTTTTTTTTCTATATTATAATTGTAACGTATTTATTAAACATAATCTATTCGTCGCCTTTTTTCTTTTTTTCTTTCTTTCTTTCTACTTTTTTCAGAGGTGGTAGAATTAGTTGTAGGGGTTGCAAAGAGGGTGAATATCGGTTTTAACGCGCATTCAAACGTGTGTGCACGCGGTTAGAGGATGGAAAAAAGGAGTAAGTATAATATCGAGGTGCGAGAGGGCGCGAAATGTGTGCGCCACCCGGCAGGAGGAGGGAAAAAATATTAAGGGGCTTGCCAAGTGACAATCGGGGGTGGTTTTGTCGCTACTGACACTGCATAAAGTGCGATTATCCCTCTCTCGTATACATTCGGAATAAAAAAATTTCACATGCATTTTTTTTTGTTCAAAGAATAATTTAAAAGTAGGGGATTTTTTTAACCTGATTTTTTTCCGACCGGGTTACTGTATAATGAATCAAATGGTTTTTTTTTTTTTTCTGTTGACTGCGAGGCCGTTACATTTGCCCCCCGTTATATTTTTAATCAATCCGTCACTGGCGCGTGAGGGGCGACTGCAAGAGGGGTGGTTTTCTTGCGAGGTTCCCTTTCCCTCACTCGCGCGCGCGGCTCGTATTTAAAACCTCGGGGCTGATGAACGCTCCTCATGCCAAGCAGCCTACGCCACCCGCTTTTCAACCCTCCTCCACCTTTTCTTGCTCTTCGCCCGTCTTTCGTCCCTACCGTGGCAATTCCGGGCTCACACGTATACACCCTCAGCCAAGACGTGCGTCCAACACACATATACATACACACACACCCTCACAACTTGTGCTTTCAATGTTATAGGTATATATTTCTGGACCCTGTGTATGATGCACGTTTTTCACTCTTGGCACTCGAACCAACTGGACACCCCGTTTCATCCCTCTCGCGCTCGATCAGCGTGCTAAGGGTGTGCCAAAGAGCTTTAGTTATATATTATCTTCCTCCTTTACGTATGTAGGCCCTTCAGATTAGCCTTTCAGGGTTACTTAAAGCTCCTTTATGTCGATTAAAACGTCATTCTCAGCAAATATCTGCGCAAGCAGACCCTGGGCTTGTTTTTCTTACGGATTTTTCCCTTTTTCTATGCCTCCTCTGTCTCCCCCGATTATCGCCCTTCATGTCAAGAATATTTAATCCGTTTAATGGGATTTTTTTTTCGCGGTTTAGAATTTTTTATTGGCTAATTTTTGTGAAAAAAAAATTTTTTAGCTAAATTTTCTTCATGAAAAAATGATGAGGAAAAAATTATTATGGTGATGACAGGATGGTATATTAAATAATAATGATATAGACAATGGTAAATTAATCGAGGGGATGTTTTACAATAGTGATGTGGAATATATAACCTTGACGAGTATTATTATACAGATATTTCGAGTTGTGTTTCTCTTACGTAAGTTTTATCAAAGCTGAGGGGTGGTTTATTTAGAGTTTGTGTGACACACACAAGTTGGACAAGAGCTCGCGTGCTGTTGACGGCATATCCTCCGAGCATCATGCTTATAACTTTTTTTTTGACACGATTATTGCAACTGGGTTTCTATACATTTGTATTTATATTTTGTGAATAATTAAGAAATTTAATTGGTGTGGCAGTTTTAAAGTGTATATCGTGTTCCACATGTGTTAACTGTTGAATTTTATCTATACTTGTGTGTACGGAGACGGTAAATAAGCATTGTAGCTCATTCGCTGTAAAGGCATCCATGCATGCCATGTACAAAGTCAAGACCGCAGTCCACATCCGGGCTTTGAAAGATTCTCTCGCTCGGAACGAAATCATTTTCTCCAACAATCACACAGATAAGATCCGCAAAAAATATATATATTTCACTATACTTTGAATTATTATAATATATTTTATAAATCAATGATTTATATGCTTACTATAGCATGTGCACACCCGCTCCGCTGGGTGAACTACTTATTTAATAAAGTTTTCTTTTTGTATAGCTAATAATTAGAAAAGACGTCACGGTGTTGCTGAATTTTTTTAGTATTTGTTATTCTCTAGTTCTGTGAAAAATATCATTGATTATATGAGTATTTTCCATGAATTTGGGATTTGAAAAGTGTGCGATGGTCCTTAAAACTACGCGAGGGGATTGTAGATTTTGTTGGGTGTTTTCATAAACTGAGACATCCTTTCAATCGGGTGAGAGGATCCATTTTTTGCAAATTTAAAATCCGTCGAATTTTTACAAATTAAAACAGATTATCATATGGGATTAAAATTTTTTAGAACTCTAAAAAAATGAATAACAAGTAGAGATTATAATTTAAAAATAATATCGTTTAATTATTTAATAAAACATCAGTCACCAGGGAGATAAAATTACCAGTCGATTAGTGAACAACTTTGTGGGACCAATTTAACTTTTAATATATAGATATATATGAGAATAAGAAGAGCTTTAAGGTTAAATTTATGCCCCATCTTATCTCTCGAGAATTTAAATTGTATTTAAATAGATTAAAACGACATCAATAATCAAAAAACAAAAGAAACAGCTTCCAAACACTGACCACATTTTTGTTTTCTTGAAAAAAAAAAAGACTGCTTGAAATTTAGTTTTAATATAGATAGGTCAAAGTTTGATAATTGACATGTCAGGGTGTGATAGCACGTGATAAAAATTAATCAAGTGCTTAATTAAGTATTTAATTAAAGTAAAAAAAATAGTTTAGAATTTTATAATAGCCTTGTGGTGGTGGGTTGGGGGACGTAATGGTCTCGAGAGTTGGTGGCGTCTTATTTCTCCAGCTCGAATATACAGGACGCGCGAGAGGATGAGAGGCACACACAAGGGAAGCCGAGAACAAGGAAGAGACGTCCGGTTTTAGGAAGAGGCCAGCCGTCAGTGGGAGGTGGGGTAGGACGGCTGAGAGCCGCCCGACAAAGCCAAGACGCGCAGCAGAGAACTGGATAGGATACTACCGACATTACAGTACAATCAGCGGCTTAAGCCAGGCATTGATTTTGCGTACACTGTGTTCCGTTCGCGTCACTAGTGTGTGCAACACTCTCATATACACCACACCACTCTTGCCGTCATCGTCTTGGTCATACTGGGTGGCTTTCGCACCCAGGAATGTTCCGGTTGCCAACGGAGACACTAAATCCTCGCCTGGACTTTATCATCCCGCTCAACGACCTTCGCCAAACGCGCAAAGGGGAGAAAAATCAAAGTTTCTTGTCGTCGTGTCAATATTTATCTGCGAATCTCAGTCACTCGGTCACTGGTACATCGTTTTTTTTTTATTCTCTTTAAATCAGTATCATTTTTTCGCCCAATAATTTCCAGATCATACGTGTTACATATTTTTTTATTTTTATAGAAAAGAATTTTCATAGATTTTTTCTCGTCGCGTGTGATTTTATTCTATTGAATATTTAAATTAATTAATTAAGAATATTTAAATGCATATAAATTCTTCTTAGAAAATTTTTTGATGCTCAGTCTAGTTGGAAAAATTGCTGATAAAAAAAAAATGATTTGAGGAAAAAAATTTTTTTGTATGTTTTTGGTATCAAAAAATGAATTAAAATATCAATCGAATAATTTTTTTTACAGTTTTTTAGAATTGAAAAAATTTTTTTAACAATTTATGGAAGGTAGAAATGGAATATTTGTTGGATAAATGAAATTTTTAGGGGTTAAAGAGTCTGAGAATGTCGGTGAAAATTCATTGCGATCACCCGGTATAGACTGAGAGATGCTAGGTCCAGCGTGCACACGTTTGATAATGTGTATATAGAGCATGAGAATAGTATATAGAATAGGACGATACATTTGCCAGTAGGAAACGCGGGTGAGAGTACGAGCAGAAGAGGGTGGCAGGGGTGGGGTGGTGTAGCGGACGGTCTTAGCGGTATCTTGGCTCTGTCCGATGCGAGGGGTTGGAGGCGAGCGCAGCTAAATACCTCAGGATTGTTACTATTGCCACCCACCCCCTTTTGCAACCCCGTTTCTGCCCCTTTAGACTCCTTGCTTTGCTCTGTCTTCTTCGTAGTCCTCTACCTCGCCATCTTCACCCGCGTCCCTCTCTTTTGATGGGGTGGAATGGGTTAATGCTATTGATTCACGTGCACGAGGCGCTCGAGCAATAGAAGCTCCCGAGACGACCACTCTCGCTTGGTTTGACGGAAACATATCCATCCTCTCCTTTTCATCAAGTCATAAAATATCAAAAACTGACCATCTTCAACACCCCTCTCTTTTCGTCTAATTTTATTACCCCATTTAGTGTCTATTAGATGTTTATACTTTATTAGGCTGTATATTTCTATCGTTAAATTATTATTGATCGTATATTCATAGCTATATTATAGTATATAATTGATGGATATATATTTTTTATGCATAAACAAATTTTTTAATAGGTAAATATATTAAATAATATAAAATATATCGCGTGTTTCTAAAACTACAAAAAGTTGAAACATTTTGCTTATTTCCTTGATGAGGGTGTGGAGTTGGACGTATTTAGTTGAGGACCTTTTTTGTAGATAATTTTATTATCTACAAAAAAGTTCTCTTGAAAAAAATTTTTATCTTCAGTAGTTTTCAAGATATTTTGATTTAAAGTATAGCAGAATAAATTCTTACAAGCTCTTTTAATTTTGTTGCTAATTATATTCTCTATAAAAAAAAAATCTCTTGATCAAAATTTCTATCTTCAATCAGTTTTGAAGATATTTTAATTTTAAACAGGCAAAAATTTTTCTATTATTTTATGGATTGAAATATTGGTCAGTATAAATTTTTTAAGGTAAATTTAATTTTTTTACGACACTTGAAAAAACGAAATAATCATCTCTTATTTGTGTTTATTATTGATGTCACTGTTGTACTCTATTTTGTTATTCTTTTTTTTTCGTTTCGCTGTCGTAAAAATGAGGATTGTTGTGCCTCGTGTTATTTACGATGATAATTAATCTTGCAAATCCGCTAATAACGCGAAGCAGACGGGGGACAGAATCGGAGCAGGGGGGATAAGGATAGGAAATAAAGTCAAGTTAGTATAGCTGAAGAGACAGAGAGCGGCGAAGACGACGACGACGACGACGACGCGAGCAGTAGAACGAGGGGTGTGAGTGCAGGGTGTGAAGTTGAAAGTTCTAGGGGTGAGATTGAGAGAGACAGAGAGAGCGTGTGAGTTTGGAAAATCCTGATACAGCTCATTAAACTAACAACAGCACACATCAACTCGCCAATGTGCCAATAAAAATTTCTCGTGTCATCGATATACAACATCAGTTATACCACCACACTCTAATATATACAAAATATGAAATGAAATAAAAATGGCAGAACAAGAAAGGGGAAAACTCATTAAATATTTTCCCCCCTGCCACCTTCATTTGCTATCGAGACTTGCGGATATAACAAACAAATATATATCTATACGGTTTCCAATCTCTGAAGGCCACTCTTCTCTATTTATCCCCCGTTTCATATATATACATAACAAAATTTTTTTATCTATTTTTTTTCCTCATGAAACGATGAAGAAAGAGTAGGCGGAGACGCGATCCCTTAACGAACGATCGTGAAGAGCTTGCCGATAAATAAACCTCGGCAAAAGTACATTGTCCAATTACAATAATGAGATGGCCGCGTCGTTAAAACGCCTGCAACCATCATCGCGACGCGATGTATAAATAAAAAAATTTTTTTTCCACCTAGTGCGCACTATATATATGTAAATGTTGAATTTTTTGGCGGTGAAAAATCGTCCACGTGAGAAGGACAATATGAAAAGCGAAAAAAAAAATGTGTCTCGAGGTGTGCGCGACAATGATGATGAAGATATATAACGTCCTCCATTATCATGACATGTAATACAATATGCAGATGGGTATTTGCATGGCACACAGCAAAGCCCGAGTACGTTGATGGAGGTGTGCTATTGAAGGGGGAGGTTTTGCAGTAGCTTTCTCCCCCCTATCCACCCGTGCGGCCGGACACGACGCTGTGTGGCGTCGGCTGCGCCATCGTAGTGGGGGTAAGAAACTGTGAAATATCGATTAAGTTTGCCAGTAAGACAAGGAACGTCCGCGGCTAGTCGTAGCAAGTGAGTACGATAGATTTGCCGGAGGATGAACCAGAATTAAGGCAGCCGAGAGAGAGAGAGAGACGCGCTCTGTGCATCAAGCCACCCTCTAGGGGTGGTGCAAGGTGATATGAGCATTGTATCGGAGAATTAACGGTAGCCTATCCACCCCCACTATCCCCTCTTTGGTCGCCGGGCTCGACGTCTTGGCCCCTAGCCACCTTTCTCCGAGTTGCAAGCCCCTGAGGCATCCCCCGGGCTTTCGCCTATCTGAATAAATGTCACTAGTCACTATTTATCCGGTTTTTCCTCGTGATTTCGGGTTATGAGCTGTTGCAAGAGTGTTTTTGATGTCTCTCTGTCAATTGGCGTGGATATAGGGACGTCGTTGAGGGGTTGTTTTAGGTGGATATCTTGTGAGGGGATGTCTATATGCATGCGATTTTGGATAAGAATCACGTGTGTGTGTGTGTGTGTGTGTGTGAATTGCGATCTGCCTTTTCGACTTGGGGAATAAAGGAGTGAGATGGAGCATGTGCTTCTCTCTGCTGGGGTGGTAGACGTGAGAGGCCATAAACAGCTTGTTGCTTCACTAGCTTTCTAGCTAGACTCTCGATTTTTCCTCTTTTCTTATATATGTACATGCCCTACTGCCAAAGTACATCAGATGCTCGCGTGTTTCAAAAGTCCATGTATATGTCGTGTATATATACTGATAATAAAAATTTAATCACATTTTTTTTTTCAATCAGTTAAATTAAAAAATTAAATCTAAAATAATTCATCTTGAGAAATTTTATATTTTATTTCTATTAAATGTATTCCCAATTATTCTAAAGAGCTGACGTGAATGTATGAGTCATACCTGCATAATATTGACAGTCCTTCGCGAACAATTACACAGAGTTTCCGAGTGATTAGCACAAATACCAAGTCCTTGTTAATATATCACGTAATATCTGAAACAAGGACAAGAAAAAAAAACATGTATTTATGACGTAAAATGCCGAACAAACCAATCGAATATATAAGAGAGAGAGAGAGAGAGAGAGAGAGAGAGAGAGAGAGAGAGTATATAGCGAGCGATGCGGGTAATTTCAGAATAGAGGAAATATGACGTCCGGCGATAAATTCCAGCGTGTTTTCGACCAGGTCCTGAGGGATGCTTCTGAGATTGCATCGAGACGCGAAATTCGTACAACGCCGGATTATCAGAAGGCATGCGAAGGCTCAGAGTGTATATATACATGTGTATAGGAGGAATAGGTACGGGGGTTTCGCGGGCCTAAACCGCGAGGGGATGCAGTAGCGCCAAGCGAAACAGACTATATAGCAAGCTTGTTGTATAAGGGGTTGAGAGAGATGGAGTTGAAGCAAGTTGAAGGAACGTGGCGGTGAGATCCTCTTCGCGAATAGTCCGAGGGTGGCAAAGACAGGACACGAAAGCAACGACCAAAGGAGGAGGAGGAGGGTTTGAAAGCGCCCGTGCGTGGGGGCAAGGGTTCTGAGATACTAACCCTTGGCCGCACCCCGAGGTCCAGAATAATCTACAATCCATATCAGTCTTAGGAGAGAGTAGAGAGCGTGGGATTCCCCGCACCACCTTTGCCAATGCTCTCGAATGCTTTGCCACCCGCCAACCCCCCTCTGGCAGCCCCTGAGTTTAAAGCCCCTTTTGGCTCCTCGTCGTCTTGGTCGCCACCACCCCCCAGTTTCTCCCTCGTCTTAGCCACAACCCTTGGTGGGACCAGCCGGCTAGTCAATACCCACACGCTCTACCTCCCGCCGCCAGCAGCAGCAGCTCCTTCAGATGCTTATATGTGTGTATATCGGGATACACACGCGTTCCTCTCGGACAAGCAACGCTCGCTCAACAGAGACAGAATATCTCTGGCCTTTACTTGGCAATAGTGGACCTCAGCCACCGCATCTCCAAAGGCGAGAGCACTGGCTCTAACGATGCACCAACCAAGCCCTCATTTCTCTCGAGTTGCTCGCTCTTGCTTTGCCCGCCGTCGTCTTGGACGCTAAATTCCCCTGACGACTTGCGTATCGCTGACTCGATACGCTCTCGCCCTCTCTGGCCTACACTCGCTCGGTATAACCAACCCCAACCCCCCTTTAAACTCATGGAAACTTGGCCATTTTCGACGTATTCACCTATTTTACATGTTACTTTTTTCACTTTGTTTCGCGGTATTTTCTTTGCTGATTATGTAAATTATAGTTAATTTATGGTTAAGGAGATTTTCGATTTGCTTATATTTGTAATTCTGAGAAAAATGAGATTTTTTTATTTGTTAATATCTTTAATAAGGATGCAAGTTACATAGATTTTGATAAGGACTTTTTTTTTAGCTAATAAAATGCTCGATAAAAAAGATCTCATGAGAAAAATTTTTATCTTTAATAGTTATGGAGATATTTTGATTGAAAATAGCAAGATAATTTTGCACATACGTTTTTGTGGCTTTAGTGTTCCAGTGATGTTTTTTTTTGTTGTGGATAGGTTTTGGAAGGGTTATATTTGCATCTGATACGGAAAGATGTGTAAAATTTAGTGGTCTAGACTAATGTGTGTTGGGAAATTGAATTGTGTCTTGCAATGTGTTAATATGAAATTCATATGTGTGCTGGTGTAGCGAGAGTTTAAACTCTTGGTTTAAAATAAATATTTTAGTGACTCTCACATGGTTAATTTGGCTTTTAGAGTGGCGGATAATTGAGTTTTAGGTATCTGCGGATTAGTAGTTATTCTTGGGAGACTGGTGCGCGCACTCCGTGTGGGATTATCGTGTTTTAGCGAGACGACGAGGTGTACAGAGAGAGAGAGAGAGCATTTACAAACTGATGGTGTGTGTAAGAGATTTAAGAAATACTCGCGCTAACACACACAAATGTAATTATTTTCTGCGCTACTTTACGAGCTATAAACTTAGATATCATCATCATCTTTCGTGTTCTTGAGTCGTGGGCTCTCTTTTTACCTTCTTTCCCTGTCTCATTATTACGGAAATTACTCATGGCAAATAGTCTTCAGTTTCAGACCATGATCAATACATATATGCCCCCTTGATGGTCTATCAATGCTGTATTATAAATCCACTTGCTTCAATTTCCCGCTGTCAATCTTCTCGATACCCAGGAAAAATCATTCTTACAACAGTAACATCAATCTCCAACCTAGAAAAAAAAATTTTTTTATTCATTCAAAATCAATTTAAAATTTTTTGTCATTGTTTATGTTTGAAAATTTTTAGTATATTCATATTTATTGAATGTTTAAATTAATTTTGCAAAAATTAAAAAAGTTAGTAATTAAAAAATTATTTTTATATCATTAAAATTTTTTTACTTTTTTAAAATCGAGTAAAAAATTTAATAAATTTAATTTTTTAATTTTAAATTTTCAATTAAAGTCATTTAAAAAATTGAATTATAATTGATTTTACAAATTTTCATGTATAAACATGTTTTATCACGATTTTTTTGAAATGTTTGGAATTTTTAAGTACTCATTCACGGTTTTATTCGCTAAAATTAGTTCTAGCCGAGTGTTTCTGTCAATGAGAGAGTGAGAGGAAGAAGACTGAGACGAAATTTCATTCATAGTTTGTCGAATTTTGCTATTATAGCGTTCATTCATATATGTCCTCTGGCGGATAAATCCGCCGTAAATTTAATAAGAATTTGTAATTCGCGTTGCAGGATGAAATTCAATTGTCATGTTTAAGTTATATCATCCCTCTATACACTCTCAAACAATTTCAATTTATCAATAACTCGCCTCTCTCTGATAGATTTCTATTATTGGCATGCGGTTTGTAATTGTCTCGTAGCGCTAAAAGCCATCTCATATAGATATATCCATATATATCTATATACATTCATATTAACTCGACTCTATATAGTATGAGCGACATTTTGTGGATTATTTGAAGATCACTCAACGTTTTTGTAATAAGGTAAATTGTTCCCGTTAAGTGTCCAGTTGTATTTTAAGAACGGAAGTTGATATATATGAAAGTGGAACGGATACGCTTGAGAAAATAGCTTGTGATTGATTTGGCTTTCGACTCCTGATGACGAAAAGTACTTTATACCAGATGCTAATTATTTTATCTCGTTCGATGTCACTTTGAGAAATTTTTTTTTTTTCTTTTTTTTTTAATAATATTTCAAATTAAAAATTTTGGTTGGGACTGTGCATAATTTATTGAGGTCATTTATGAAGAAAATTTTTCTTTTTTTTTTCTTTTCGTATTTGTTCGGCTTGTCGGCTTGGTCTCTGTAGATTTTCCTCAATTTTACAACCTTACCTGTCACCCTAAGCACCTTACGATGCACTGCACGCTCTATACTCCTCTGACAGCCTAAAATGGATTAAATGCCGACTGTTAGTCTGTTGGTGGACACTGAAACGACCATTTATCCATCTCTCGCTCACTCTGCCATGTGATTTCGCGTATTAGGAGTTCTCATCCTCTTTCTCTGGCGCTGTCGCGACTTCCTGCATGTACGCTCTATACGTGCACGGCTTCTCCCTCCCTCTGACAACTTTCCTTCAAGCCAATATACCTATTGCACCCCTGGGATTACTTCTAGTCGTGTAGACAATTTTTCTCATGCGTGTTTCGTATAAATTATTTCAACTGAAAAATAGGTTGATTGTTTTAAATAAAACTACAGTCGAAATTGGCAGGAATTTAATTTAATTTTTATTTTTCTGACATGATAAGGGTTGTTAAAGAAGTCTTTAATGACTTTTTATGATTAATTTGGGTTTTTAGTATTTAATATTCGTTAGAATATGAGAATAAAAAATTATTTTTATGAAGTAAAAAAATTTCAATTGAGGATATTATTTTTTTATCATGTATTTCCGAGGGACTTTTAACGTTTCCGTCGGTCCCGACCAAGTTTTATACCGTACTGACCATTATTACCCTCCTTGTCACTTGTTGCTGTATCAATAAAACTTAAATAGCGTTGAAAAAAAATTTTAAAGTATTTTTTTTCTCTGAAAAAATACATTTTTTTGATATTTATGATTTTTTAATTGATATATTCTGAAATTAAAAATTCATAGATGCACTGTTTCATTTCTCATGATTATTTTTTCGAGTTGCACATTTTCTCCAATAACTGTATGAGTCGAAAAATAACAAATCATCTTTGGAAAATCCGTGAAAAATTTCAAAATATACGTATACTTGGATATATTTATATTTTTTGAATGTTTGAGGTGTGTGTTCTATTTTGGCATTTATGATGGGGAAGTGAATCGTGTGTATAATACAGAGGTTATGGCGAATAAGAAAAAAAGGGAGAAATGGTTAGATGAGCGCGCAAAAGGGGGTGAATTTACTTTTGACATATTGCGGTGTACATGTATAGGTATATATATATATATATATCGTGGCAACGTTAATGACACAGCACGAAACCTTGGTGGAAGTAACTTTGTCTTAGCGCGCGGTCTGTTCCCAGAATTCCATTCCTTTCTTTTCTTCTCTCTTATTCTACTCTCTGGTCTTTCCTGAAAATCTCCTCATGCTCGTCACTTTATGTTTCATAATTATTACTCCTTCGTACCTATTTTGCGCAGCTCATCTCTCCCCCATTTGCCATCTCACTCTTGGCATTTGGTCTGCTTTCTCTCCCACTTTTTTACCCCCTTCTTGCCGCGATGCACATTGCCAGTGCGTTTTTTTCATTCTTTGTTACAGAGAGACCAAGGCGAATTGTTTCTCTCGCCTCCTCTGCTTGCTATTTACTCGCATCACGTGTTTCGTTTTTTTCCGCTTGCTTCTCGTTCACTCGCGTCGTCGCGCGCGCGTCTCGTCTCTTCGCGTCCGCCGCTCTACTCGCCAATGTGCACAACATGAATGAGAGGGCCAATGAGGGGGAGAAAGCCACGCCGAAGGATAAACACATAATGTTTCCAGTTGTGTAGGGGAGGTTTATGCCTTCCTCGAACACCGCTATCATTAGCTATCTTCGACTAAATACAATTTTTCAATTTTACGCGAAATATTTCGTTCAATTTTTATTCCCAGACACGGAAAAATTATATTTTTCAAATAATTCTTCTTATAAATATTTTTTTTTCATTGAAATATAAACCTCGAGAACTTGTTTTACCAGTTGGAATTTTTATTTAAATTTTAAAATCACAAAACAGTAGAGGGTTGCATTAATTCTTCGTTTTTTTGCATCAATGTAATGGCTATCTCTTATGATTTAAAACATTCTGAATATCGGAAGTATTATATTACGAAAAAAATTTTAAATTCATTAAAAAACTGAATAAAATTTATTTTGTTTCATATTCATATATTTAGAATTGATTTAGAGTTGAATTATCATTGAGAATATTAAAAAATAAATAAAATATAAATTTTAAACGTGTTTGGAGCATTTTATGATTTTTTTAATTAAAATTCATTTGGTAATTAATATATTGAATTTATTTGCAACAATTGGATATATATTTGTTTTATGTTTGACGTGTTAAAAAATGTTTTAATTAAAAGTTTTATAACAATGTCAAATATATATGTTTGAATATACATATATACTATACTGGGTATGGCGGTGTTTGCAAACTTTCTGACGGTACTGTATGCGCAGTTTTTCTAAAAATAAAATACAATCATATGAAGGACATGAGGAGGTGTATTAGTCGGCTCGTATAATTATATTGATGGACACCATGTCGATATTTTGAATGTATGTATTGATGCAACAATGGTCTCTAGTCTCTGTGTGACCCCCGGCACCGTTTCCACTTTTGTTATTGCCCTACCATACCAATAAACATCTCTCTCGTTCTCATCGACAGCCGGGCCCCCTCATAAACTCCAGGATATATTACCTGGATGACAGCTATATATCCATTTCTTACTCTTGCTCTCTTGTGGCTGCTGTATAATCCAAGACAATATTGCTGCACTATCTGCGCTTTTTTGCTTTCGTGTATTCATAGAATCAATCGTAATATCCTGTATATAATAAAATCAAAGGCTCTCTTAGAATATCGGAGAAAAAATATTTTTCTCAAACATTTCTCAAGGGTAAACTATGAAAAACATGTGCCCACATGTTTAATTAAATTCTAATCGTCATATAAAATGGAAAAATATATTTTTTTTATTATTTTCAGAGTGAAATATTTTAATTAATATTATTTTTACATTGAGCGGAGGCTTTTATCTTATTGTTTGTTCGAGTTATTAGAGTTTTTGAAGATTTAGTGTCGAAATTTCTTTTTTCTTCCCCTCTTAATCTGCTTTAGAGG
Organism: Macrocentrus cingulum; assembly: GCA_002156465.1. Taxonomy (NCBI): domain Eukaryota; kingdom Metazoa; phylum Arthropoda; class Insecta; order Hymenoptera; family Braconidae; genus Macrocentrus; species Macrocentrus cingulum. The sequence goes on from MVJL01005054.1 coordinate 96,410, forward strand.
ATGTCGTCGCGCGTTGAGATGAAAATGTTAGCCGAAGCATTAAGACAAAAACGACACAGAGGTTGACATGAGGAAAATTTTGGCAAGTCATATATGGGAGGATGAATAATGATATAAGTAGCTGAAATGCATAGAAATATGTATGTGTGTGTGTGTGTGTTATGGGCCCTGCAGAAATAATATAGTGGCGCGACGAGTGTGTATATAGCGACGGGGCGAAAATGTAGTGCCCAAAAGTGGTTGGAAACTACAAAGGTCGATGGGGTACCCTACTGTGGAGGAGCACACACGCACGCACACCTGAATTTTGCGCCCCCCTTTTTGCCAGATATATCGTCATGTGTGTGCAGGTTTGTGTGCGTGGTACCCTTGAAAAACGATTTGGAAAGCTGCACTTGATGCACGTTTGGTTCAAATACGTGCGTTATGCGTTTACAATATATAACAGACCTTTTTTTCTATGACATGTATGGCACAGACCTGTTTTTCGTTTCAAAGAATACGTGTACACTTGTCTATTTGCCTGTTTACGCGTCGCCCTGTGTATATGTGATTCCTGCACATCACTGTGTCAAATGAAATTTACACATTTTTCAATTTTCTTTCACATTTATTAACAAAAAAAATATTAAATTAGATCTTAAACTGTATTTTAATCAAAAAAATTAATTTAGAGTCAAAAATCGATTATAAACTATAGTTTATTAATTGAATGTCATGTCTGAAAAAAATTTTTTCTATCAGTTAATAACATATTTTACCATTAAAAAAATAATAATATTCAATGATTGCATTACATATTTAAATAGAATGAAAAAAATTGCATTAAAAATTTTGGTTGAGAGTCATGAATATACAGTAAGCTTGACTGTTTGTGTCTTAAAATTGTAAAAAAAAATTTTTTCCATTTTTAAAAAATGCACAGAAATTTTTTTTTTTTTTTAGGTTTTTCATGAACAAGTTGAATAAATCAGCGTGGTTATAAGCATGGAAATAAAATACTGACTTTTGGTTTTGCCACGGGTAATGTTGGGTGTCAAATAATTCAACGTTAGACAGTTGGTCCTATTGTCGTTTATTTTTCCACTGGGCTGAGCGCCGTGAAGCGATGCTGAGTGTCACCGTGATCTTAGACATGCAAGCTACACCTTTTACCCTCTCCCGCGACACGCTAATCTCTCGCAGATCTCCCACGGAATCTCATTAGAAATTCATAACCGTTGCCTTCCCACTTTTCTCAACCACCCCTTGGCCACCCACTCACAGCGCGCTTTCCCCGGGGGCCGTTGGGAGGAAAAAAAACAGCATGATACGAAAGAAATAAGCAGGCAAAGTACATTAAAAATTAATTACTTTGCTGATGGAAACTAGAAGTGCCTAGGTGTATGCACACTCTGGCCACCCCCAACCCCCTCAAACCAATCTCCATGTACATACAATTTTTTTACACTCTCGAGTAACACTCAACAGATCTGCTTTTGGAAATTACTCTTTAATTTTTCTCTTTTATTATTTTGTCTAATTTTTTTTTTATTTTGTAAATTACTTGATGAGGGGGATAATTTTTGTTGGGGCAATTTCTTTGCGCATTAGGTAGTTATGCGCGCCCTCAGCATTAATGCCATTTACTTGACAATTTTTTTCTTCGTCGTTTTTTTTCAGTTTTAGATCACTCTATCATCGAGACCACGAGAGAGTAGCTCGTGGGTCTTATTTTAATATTAGCTTATATTACTTGGCGGTCGAGATAAATAGATAAATAGATTGCCGACGGCTCGATAGGATTTTATACTTGTTCGCGTCTTACTGCGGAATTTTTTTCCCCTGTCTCTCTCTTTTTTTATTGCGGAAAATATATCGTGAGACTTTGCGCGCGCGGCTGATGTGATGCGCGCGCGGAAGGTACCCACGGACTGCCGGAGTAATTAACTGCTTAACGAAGTAAACACCGACGCCATTTTGGCTGCAGGGCCGAAGAGAAACCGGATGGCTACGGTGGTGCCGCAAGCGACGGAAGACTCAAGTGTATTCCGTTGCCGCATCTTTTTTTTTTTTTTCGTCTTCTATGTTCATTTTCACTACTTGCAATTTTTTTTCCCCTTGCACTGTTCCTCAAGATGCAATAAAAAATTACCTGGATAAAACCTTTGTTATAAATAATTGACCGATTTTTTACGATAAACAGAGTATCCTGAATTTTTATTTTTCTTTCTTGAGTAAAAATTATCTCGAAATTTTCGATATTAATTTCACAATAAAAATAAAATAAATTTTTTTACCAATGGAAAACTTTAAATATTGACTATAGATACAATATAGAGTGGAGTTTCACGTATATTCAAGAAGTTTAAAGAGTGCAACAAAACATTTTCGCAGTCTCTCTGTATTTTTTTTTCTTCTTCTTTTATTTTTATTTCATCGAATTGGCGTGGCGGCGACGGGGATTTTATTTGCGATATTAACGCGATTCAAGAAGCGGCACCTCACTATAGTATGTATAGTAGCGCCCCTTTCTCAAGCATCAGAGAGTCTTCAGGCATGTCGACTATTTTTCCCTCTTTACTCATTCGTCGTTTTTTCTCGACATGTCTTTCTGAATTTCGATCAGGGCCACGCTATATACACGCGCGCGAAAAGATACAAATAAGTATTAAAAGAGTAGACACAAAAAAAAACACTCGGGCGATCGGTGGCGCTGGTGGTGTAGTGGGGCGCCAGGTCTCGAGGGGTCCGGGTCGCACGATCCTGCTTGATCTTTGCGCTCGTGCGATCTCGCACTGAGCCTCCTGATGGGCCTACTGAAGTTGAGTTGAGTCTCGTCGGCGCGGTCTCGCGCGCGTTCATCACCTCAGCCGTGAGCATTTGCCCCCTCCCTCTGTGATATAGCAAAAAAAAAATGGAATAAATAAATGGGCCCCATGTATAGGCGCAGAAAAATGAATATTGTTCATTGTGTTCGTGTGTGTGCACGTGTGTGGTCGATGATTGCAAGCCGATAAAGACTTATAAACACATGTCGAGAGGCCTAGGGCGGCCAATATAACTCGTTTGCCGGTATTATTGTATGTATGTGTGGGTATGTAGTCGAGCAAAGTGAGTCGTGCATCTCCCACAATTAGTCTCGAGATCTATTTTATTCGCCCAGGTGGAATTTATCGTCCGGCACGCCACTAGATCCAAAGACCTTCGTGTCCGGCACTTTGTTTACAGCTTGTTTCTCGCTGCAAGATTGTTCTGCTGGCGGTATTGAGATAGCTGTTTGAGAGAGTATGGGAGCATTAGAGATATCGCCTCATCCTCACCCTTATATATACGCGCACCAAGGTTTATATACATTCTCCATCGTACGTTGGCCCCGTGTGCCCGAACGCCCGTCACGATTTTACGGGCCCAGTGACGAGAGACACGATTTCAGAATCGAAAATGCCGTGCGATAGTTTACAGATTGGTGGGGCGAAGAGGCAAAGCAGCGCGAATGTTCACTCGATGAATTCGTGACGATAAAAACGTGACTCTATAATCGAGAGAGGGTGCCAGACACCCTGCAAAGGTCACCAGAGACTCTTGATACACCGTTTGGAATCGAGTAGTCTAATATATCCAGCATTCAGCCATAAAATTTCAATTCAAAATTATGCTACACACCCAAAGCGAGAGAGAGAGAGAGAGTAGCGTGTTAGATGTGTGTGTGTGTGTGCGCGATTTTTTTCTTTGACATAACGCAGCTCTATTGTTCATCATCAGTGCTAAGGGATTTATGACGGAGGGAGAAAATAACCCTCTTGAAAATAATACTCTCTCTCCCCTCGACGCGACGTATAATTTAATAGCATGTACAGTCACACACGTATGTTTTTTTTATTCGCTCATCTGAGGTGGAATTTTTTTTTTTGGTTTATATGAGCGCGAGCCAAATTGTTTACCGATATTCCAGTGTATTACACTCGAGTAAACACGCGGTGATTTCTCTCTCTTGTGGCCATCAAAGACCAGAGAATCTTGCGCGACAGATGACCGGATGTGACGGGGGGAAAAAAGATACTAGAACTCGCCGATGCTGCTTCTCGTCTTTGTTTTTTTCTTTTTTTTTTACGTTGGTTCTCTGTTACTTGTTTCGTTCTTTTTTGGGTTGTTTTTTGTTCTTTTCCACTCTTTTCCTCTCTCTCGCGCCTCTCTTTGCGCTTTACTTCCTCGGACAATACAGCACCGGGCAATCCCAATTTCCACACAGTGTCACAAGTGATTCCCCGACTTGGTGAAAGACAATCAACACCCTTGGTTGTTTTTTATTGCTCTCGAAGCTGGATTTCAGATGGTGAAAATCCGTTTGAATTTATTTTAATTGCTTGATTGTTTTTTTCGAATTAAACAGATGTGTTTATAGGGGTAGTTTTCTCTCTCACGTCATTTTCATAAAATATAATAATAATTCTCTTGATGATTAAAATTTAAGGAAAAAAATTTTTCTCACTTTAATAGAGTATATAGTTTTAAAGGTGAATTTAAACTTACCCTGGAATTTAAATTTCTTTCTACATTTTTAGAAAATGAAAATCTAAAATCTTTCATTCACTTCTGAGTAAAAAAAAATTCCTAAGGGTAGTTTTTAGGAGTAGGTACACAACCCTATATTATTAATTTAAAATCGTTGAAATATTCTTGGTTAATTTTGAAAGTTTGATTTCGAAAAAAAAGTTAAATTTTTTTAGCGGGTGGTTTCTTTATTTCTCCCCCATGGCGGAAGATATCGTCTTTTTTCGGCTATATATTTCAGAGGGTGAAAATTCCGTTTGAATTTCCTTTAATTATCTGATCTTTTTTTTTTTGTTCAAAGTGAGAGGGTAAAATTTTCAAGTTTCTATAAAAGAGGGGGATGGTTTTTTTTCAAACTCTGGGAGACAGTTGCGTGAATATTTTGAGCGAGAGAGAGAAATTAAAGCCCGGGGAATTAAGATTCCTGATGACGATGGGGCCTAGTGCGTGATTCCACCCTCGCGCGAAACAACGAAGCATTACTACCCCTAGATGCCTCATGCGCACCCTCTGCCGTCCCTCTTCATCTTTTCCTTCGTTGCCAGCTTCTTATTCTTCTCCTGCTCGCCTTGCTTTTCACTCGATTCCTTCTCGTGCGAGACCCCTTCTTTCCTATACACTACTACCCCCGTGTCCGGGAGGGTGTGCGGTGCCGGCGGGGTGAAACGACGGCGCAAGAGGGGTGGCTGTCTTATTCTTTCCACTCATTAAGGCGGATCGATGTGGCCGTGGATGCGCGCAAGAGGACGAGAGCAAGGGTAGATTTCCTGGGGGGGTGAAAAAAAAGACACTGAAATAAAGAATAAGAATCATCATCCACGGTGACACATCACGCGTAGATAGGCATGTATAAAAAAAAGATTTTTTTTTTCGCTTCAAAGTGAAAGAATGAAAATATCGGGTTCAAAAGACACAAACGAAGCAATATTCGACAATAGGCAGAGGTGGAATTGATGCTTCTGATTTTTTTTGCGCTTCACTGCATGCATACACACGTTTCGAATATAGGCTTTATGTGTCTGCAAGTATAGTATGGGTGAAAATGACTCTTTAACGATTTCCATTATCAAAAAGTTTGGATAATTAAAAAACAATCGCTTATCGATTTTTTCGAGGGAAGTTATTAATGCGCTCTTGAAGCCTCTGTGAGGGTGAGAAAATTTTAAACAGGATTTTTTCTTAGTCGTAATTAATTTAGAGTATCAGTATATTCATATAAAATTTATTTCTCAAAAATTCTGCTCATATTTTACTAGTTTTTCATCCGATAATGGAGAATTTATTCGATAGAACAGTTATTCGAAAATCAATCAATTAATTTACAATGAAAATCATTTTACAAAAAAAAAAAATTTCCTCATTTTTCAGAGTAAAAAATTTTTCTTAACGTAAAAAAAAAAATCTAGTAAATTCAGTTGATATTTTTTTGCACTAATAAAAATCTTTTAAATTACTGTAAAAAGTTTTTTTCTAGAAGATAACAAAGTCCTCGATTGATTGACTTTTTTCTATCCCTTTTACAAAGCCAATAATTTGGCTTTCAAATATTAATTAACTAAACTATATGAACGTAAAAAAAAAAATTTTTTCTCTATCGAGTTATCGAGTTATTTAAATAGCCAATAAAATATAATTGGCTTTGATATACATATATCAATATCTGAATTTTTTGCATGATACTTGTATTAATTACCATCAACCACTCGATATACCCTCAATAGCATCACAGCCCCGTGTCATAGCAGTCTGAGGATTTTTTTCAAAGTACTCGATCGGCCGAGAAATATATATACGACACGCTTATATTCACGTCAAAGAAAAACTAGAAAGCCATTGAATATAATATATAATACTTTCCATCACAGAGAGCTATATGGGGGAAAATAGAGACGAGCGAACTGCGCGCGTGTAATTGAAGACGAATAAGAGTGATCGTTTTACTTGGCAACTCACGTGAAGCCAGGTGCGCCAGGCAGGGTTGTATATATATATATACGGCATACGTGGGGTGGCGCCGCGCCTCTGAGAGTGCAAGTGACACGACAGAGCACAAGCAAGAGCGAGAGAACGTGGGTGAGAGACACAAGACCACGTGCGCGGCCACGTGGGTAAATCTCGCGCCGTCAGCTGACCACGCAGTGGACCGAAACTACCCCTTGGCGCTGCGAGCCGACGACCCTCTTTTTCCACGTGCCTCTCTACTCCCCAATCCTCAAATCATTCTTGTAATTAATTTGCGGATTTTTTTTTTACATTTCTCCAAGCGGAAAATCGCGTCTAGTGTTTTTTAGTCAAGAAATATACTTTTTTTGTTTTCATTCCTCTTATTTATCTCTTTTTTAACGGATGTATAGAATACGAGGGCGCAGAGCCTACTCGACGATATTTGACGAGTGCCTCCCTTCCTCCCCCCACGAAATATGCATAACGCTTATTCGCTGCAATTTCTCGTCTTCTCTTTCACTCTTTCGTCGCTCATCGCGTGTGTATATATGCTTGACGAGTGTATGTCTGCGAATATTTTCTTGTGTATATGTATACACTCGGCTACAAGCAAGCAATTCCGTCGCATCCTCGACGAGGTTTCAAAGTTTTAACCCGAGCGTGTGTCGTGTCCCCGCCATCCGAATTATAAGCAGACGTTGTCGACGAGAGACAGAGAGAAAATGCGTTCTTTAAATATCAAATTCGCCAGTGTGGAATAACGTTCATTCTGGCAATTCATCCTTATTTTTTTTTAAACAAAAAAAAATTATATCCCGAATAGTGTATACAATTTTAGTATAGATATAAAATACTTTAAATACAATTGAAATCGAAAAAGAAATATAAAGTGATTTTTTGATCAGTAAAAATTAAATTCAACAGTTTGACAGGGAGTTGTCTAAATTTATTATATAGTCACCCTCAAAGTCTGGTTTATTATATGTACGGATTTATAACTGTATTTCACATCGTTCAGTTCGATTATTATTAATTTTCTCTTTGTCACTCTAAGTTAAAACAGAATCACGTTTTAAACCACGCGTTTTCACCTTATTTATATATATATATATATATATATATATAAACCTACAACTCCAATACCAAATAATACAATTTCGAAAATAATTTCAGATACAATAATAACGAAAATTTGACATGTTATGTTGTAGTTATAAAATTAGCACGCATTTTTATTCGGAATTTAATCATGAATTCTTAAAATTTTTTTTTTTTTTCTTTGAAATTGGTAAAAAAAAATTTCTTTTACTTGAGAGCAATTTTTTTTATTGACCTAATGGAGAAGAATTATGATATATTTTTTAGTTTTCACTGTTTGCAAATATTTCTGGACTCGTGTGTTTTGTGTGGGTGAAAGAGTCAGTATAGCTCGAGGGACATCTCATGGGTATACATGACAATAACTTTGACGTACGTCTGGCAAAGTACGTTTGTATGTAGATCGTAAGAACCACGCCCTCGCCGATTTCAATGCCTCATTCTCTTTATATTCCACGTTTATATATATCTTAGAGAGGAGAAAATATGTGTACGTGTGTGTGTATATTGCCCGCGCGCGTCTCGCAGCGTCGTGCCCACCCCTAATGACGCAAGCAAAGCAAAACAAAGAAAGGTTTATACACCGTCGTGGCCCCGCGCGCTCCTTTGCTTGCTGCCTCACTCACATGCGCGCAAATGAAATCGATTAAAATGCTGGGCGCAACTTCTAGGCAGAGAGTGAGAAAGACTCTTGGCTTGCCTCTCCTACTTTTCCCTCGCCCCATGCCCTCCCCCAACCCTCTCTTGCCCAACAGTGTAAGAAAACCCGCGTACGTCTCTCACACATCCTAGTACGTGTATACAATAAAACTCTGCTGTAAATATATGTATCCGGCGTGTGATGATAATCCTTTGGAATTGTCTCACATCAAACTCACCGGCACACGCTCAATCCTCCCGCGCTTATTTTTTTTTCTCAGAGAAAAAAAATATTTTAAATCGTCTATTGTCGACGTGTTTGGTTCAGTGCGTATTGTGTTATACACTGAGGATAACTTCAGATGTATATTTTTTTTATTTTTTATACACATATTATTTTCTGTGTATTTACCTCGATATTCTCGCGTTGCCTCCACTACTCTGATATATACCTCGCTCCGCAACCGGCCCGTTGTTGGAATTTCAAAAGTTTTTTATATTTAATTAATAATTATCAATGTTATATAAATTTCGTTTATTTTGAATTTAAATATATGTATATTAGGCAGAAAATTTTTTTTTTTTTTTTCAATCAAAACATGTGTCAATTTTGCGATGATGTATCATGAGAGTGCTCAATTTTAATTATACGCAAATTAGACGTTGGGAAATAATTAGTTTTTTTTTTCTTTGTTTTGCCGCAGAAAGGTATGTAGACGCTCTGTATGTGTGTGCGTGTATGTAAGTATACACGTGAAGTAAAAGTAGAAGAGAATAAGAGGCGAATGGAGGCATGGAGTCTGAGTGAAGGGTGGCGCGCAGGAGGGTGCGAGCCTAGAGGGTGAGTCGAGTGGGAAGGGTAGCTAAGACGCCTGGCTCCCAAGTAATTATAAAATGCAATCAATACTTTACATATTTTTCACGCGTAACTCGAGCTTACTTGTGCAATGTGCACACTGTAACACATCTATATATACATTATTTTCCCACTACTCTTTTTCAAAAAAAAAAAACTACCAAAAATATCTCTTAAAAATTCACCCTTTCCTCCCTACATTTTTCTCCGAATATTCGAAATTTTTTTCTTCTCACGCTCATAAATGTATATATATATAAATAATTAGTCATTTTCCGCGCATGCAGAGATCGACCATCAGTGTATGTTCAGATTCGTTGTTGGGATATTGTTCTTAAGGGTGGCTGAATAAAGACGACTGGGATGCATAATCCACATCACGCATCCCCTGATTAATGTCCCGGTGCTTCCTCTCTCGTGGGCCTGGGGCCAAAAAAAAAAGGGAAAGAAAAAAAAAGTAAGTAATAGTGAGTGCCAGCGTTCAAGGGTTGGTGAGGGTAGTCGCGTGGAGTATGAGAAGAAGTAGACGTCGTCGTCGACGGTGTGGGAAGAAGAAGTAGAGGGTTGTAAAGGGCGGCAGGGGGAGGAACGGCCAGATTTTAACGATTCCTCTGCCGCGGAGTCTTAAGAGAAAGAATGGCGGGGCGGCGAGGGGGGCACCAGGCGAAATGAGCGCGGCGGGGTGAGAGTAGTGTAGTCGCGGGGGGGAGGGCACGACGAGAGAAAGGGGAAAACGCGAAATGAAGAAATTCTATCTACATTTCCAACCCTTCATGCCGCCGCGTCTTACCCCCTTCGACGACGACGTGGGTCCGCGGCGCGCCGTACTATATAGCGTATACCTATACTGCCCCCCTGCCACCCTCCTTCTTTTCTCTTTTCTTCTCTGTTCTTCTTGATGCCCCGGTATTGCAGCCCCTCTGGCGCTCTCGCACACCCCCAAGCACAACCACCCCACTGAGACAATACCAGCCCACCCCCTTTCCGATATGCCACCCCCCTGTGCACCCTTTTTCAAACCAGCATCACCACCACCTTCAGACTTATTCTACGGCCATGTATATTACGTATACATACTTGCGATTGATGTTGGAGATGTTGGGTATGGCCAACCGGCTTCTCGATCGTCGCTTTTGCTCAGATTTTTTCGGGATTTTTTTATTTTTAGGGTTCTCATCGCCCTGTTATTTACATATTTTTTGACTCTCTTATTTATTGCTTATCTTTCAGGGAATTTAAATTATTTCCGGTATTTTTTTTTTGTAGAATAGTTTTTAGGAATTTTCAGATTTTTTGTGGGTTTTTCAGGATGTTGATTTTTTTATTTTGATATAAAAAATTGAGAGAATGAATATTCGTTGAGATTTTTTTGAAAATTAAAATATTTTATTTCCAGTTTCTGTTTCATTTTAGAAATTTAAAATTTTTTTTCATTTATCGATAAAAAAAATTATTGTTTATGTATTTGTTATTAATACGTAATAACACACGAATTAAAAAAGTTTTTAATTAATCAATTTTTTTCTAATATAAATACATATTATATAAAACTCGCGAAACTTTGTCTGCGCGTCTATAATTAGTGACCATAAATTAATTAACAAAAAAATATTTAATTAATGTAAAAAAAAAATTTTTTTTCAAAGTTTGTCGATGAAAATATTTCAATCTATGCATATACACTTGGTCAATTTAATTGCCCTTAATTTTGAAATAAATATATCTGAATTTTTTTCAACCGCGTAAAACTTACTTCTCAATAATTATATCTAATAAAAAAAAAATAGATAAACAAGTTTTTAAGAGTTTTTTCGGAAGGAATTGAGATAGAGAGCGAAGCCTGTGGGCGAGGGTGGGTGCCGATAAAGAGACGATGAGTAGAGTTAGCAGAGGGTTTGAGGACACTGCAACAAACAATAGAAAGGTAGTCTGGGCGGACAATAGCTCGTGTGGAACAAACACATCTTAGCCCATTCCATCGGCGGCAGCAGCAGCTTCTCGGCGCGTTTTGTTGGCCCTCATTCTATCTCTCTCGTCCTTGCTCCACGTATATACATATTCCTCGGCCTGGGCTCCTTTACACTACTTATTCTCCAGCGTGTATGTTCTCTTTCACTCTCTGGCAACCCCTTAACGGCCCCCCTCAATCCTCATCGCCGTCGTATGTACTCCCTCGCGTCCTTTCTCCGCGTGCGCCGCATTCTATCGCAGATTTCACATATTTACCTAGAGCTACGTATCGCGTCGATGCGATCAACCGATGTAGTACGTCGCTCTGTGCCGTCTCTGCCTTCTCCTCCTCCTCCTCCTTCCCCCTTGACATCAAGCAAATTCGCTTGACTCTCGCCACCCTCTCTCTCACCCTACCTTGGCGCTTACGCGGTAGCAAATCGAATTTAACCCTCTGAGGACGATGAGGCGATCAATCGTTTTTTATTACTTTTGCAGCCGCTCAATCCCTAATCCCTATATATCTGTGCATCTCGTTAATTGCAAAATTATCATTTTTTCTTTACTTGAATTTTTTTTTTAATCAAAAAAATTTTAAGATTATTTTTTTTGATACTTAAAATTAAAAAAAAAAAAAAATTTCTAAGTATTTTTTTAATTAAATTTTCTTTTTATTGCATTAATAATTTTGTAGAAAAATTTATTGAGATAAAATTTTCAATATTGTTAAGTTGAATTATATTTTCGTGGAAAATATGATCAAAGTTCCAAGACCTTATATCGGTTATAATTATTCTGATAAAATATAACATTGGTTTTTTAAAAAACAGTAATTTCAATGGATATAAGATATATAAGTAAAAAAAAAAAAGTCGTGGGAATACAAAAAACACGTCAAGTTGAATGCGAAAAGAAAGAATCTCATCGTGGTACAAGAATACTTCACTCTCGTCGCCCTCTACTTGTGCTGCTGCTTCTCTCGGGCGTCCTTAAAGTTTTATTGGCCCCAGCGCGTAACTATACAGGGGACACACGACTTTAGAAAAAGAGAAAAGGGTTGATATACGCGCCGTGCACGCAGTCGTCAAAAAAGGGTAACATAAGTAAAAAAAAAATTAACAAAAAAAAAAGAACTCGAGTGTAAAAGATTATCAAGCACCATTGAGACATACTTTTGGCGAGTTCTTTTATTTTTTCTACCCAAACTTTCGACCCCCACCCCACTCTCGCTCTCTCTCTCTCTCTCTCTCTCTCTCTCTCTCTCTCTGGCAATATTGGCTGAGCGAAACAAAAGGTAGAAAAAAAATAAAATAAAAAAATTTCTTATCTGGCTGACAGATGTAGACATACACGCAGGAGATAATGAGTGGTGCCTAGCACGACTAGGTATATGTACATTTTTTTTCCTGCCACCATTCGCGCGCCAACCCCCACATAGACACTCGAGCAACTAAAGACTTGGACGAACTCGCGAGTCGCCTCCTCTCTACCGCCCGCAAGTCGCGAAATTCGGGGGTTGGGGGCACGTAGCACGAAATGAGGGTTCCTGAGTTTTTGCCAGGCGATCAATAAAAGTCTCGGTGCTTCTCTGGGCTCTTATACTTGTCGTATAACGAAGTAGGCACGGCGAATGAGTGCGAGAGAGAGCGCGCAGATATAGACGCGAATGAGTGCGAGCGACAGAGAGCATGAAAAACCCACGACCACTCACACTCCTCTCACTCTCTGCCTCTTTATATATCTATGTATATGGCGTTTTTGGTGCGTGGCCCGTTGCGTGCATTAATTCCACCCCTTGGCTCTACTCTCACCCCCCTTGAGCGCGCGTCTTGGCTCGACTCATCAACGCGACCCATCAGTCGCACAGGGGAGACATGAACCAAACGTGTTTTAAGAAAACGTGACGCGCGTTCAATTTTATAAGTCTGCTATTTTTTATATTCATTTATTTTGTTTACAACATTCGACAATTTAATTTTCATTTAAAATATAGATGGATTTTTTAAATTTCGTTGATTTTTTTTTATGAAATCGGCTATAACTCTAAAAAAATGAGATTTGAAGTTGAAAAACTTTTATTTTTCTTCTATATATCGGAATGAAATAAAATAAAATTCATAAAATTATAGCTATTACAAAATTTTTTTATCAATGAAATGATTCCTTAAAAATCCTATAAATTAACATAAAAAAAATTGCTATGATTATTTTACTTGATTATGTAGAACTTTTCAAAATTGAATATAGCTCTAAAACTATGGAAACTAGAAAAAATTTTATTGAATCATTTTTTTAGCTCTTGAAATTTTCGATAAAAAAGATTCTTATAACAAAAAATCTGTATTTTGAATCCTTCTTGAGATATTCCTATAGTTTGAAAATCTAATTTTTCTTTTACTTGGAATATCATACGCATGTGGGTTTTTTCATAATTATATTTTACGGTATTTACGACGTCGTTGAGAGCTATACTCCTACGCACCTTTTATCCAATCCATAATTATCGCCGTGTATGCACGGTATAAGGATAAATCCAAGGTGCGCGTTGTCGTTGCCAACTTCTTCTCGAGCGTGCACACGCAATTCCTAGTTTACTTGCTCCCTCTTCCTCCTACGCGCGTTTATACACTCTTATATATGCTTACGGCTTTTATGTATACCAACTACATACTTACCGGTCTGTGTATCGAGCTTGCAAGCACGTACGAGTGAAACTCGGCGCGTGATCTTGTGTGTATGTCGTGTGTAATGAGACCTCAAGCTCCTGTACGTCTTGCAGACTGTATACAAAATGCAAAAAGACGATATGCGCAGCACATGAGGCCGCGTGCATCATGAGAATCGTGCTGTTCGTGTAATTGAGTGGTCCTTTCATCCATCCACCCAACTAAGCAATTGGATTTTATTTTTACTCAGTTACCTACTTCGAGAAAATTGAATATTTCTCAAGATAAATTTTTTAAGGGCTTTTTCCTGCATTAAAAAAAATTGTTTCTTTTAATTTAATTTTTTTACAAGGGTCTTTTCATGTTATTTTGAAGGGATACTTTTTTTTTTTTTCTTTTTTTTTTTTTCGTTTAATTGCCGTCAGAAATATGATGTTATTTTACTCATTTTTTCTGGGCACAAAACTTTTTTTTTTTTTTTAGAGTTTAGAAATTTTTCCGGGCTTTTAATTATTTTTTATTGTCGCTTGGGAGTTTTTAGGGGTTGTTTGGGGTTGTAAACAGTGCTATTAAGTTGAAATAGTAAGCGAAAGTAAGACCTGAATAGCGCAGGAAAAAGTATATCCTCGAGACACTTGCACTTGCGGCGGTTACGTTGCCGAGTTCAAAAAACAATTCCCGACAATTATATAGCATTCCCATTGTTAATATTTAATTTATTTTTAAATCATATATTTTTTCCAATATCTAAAAAAATTCTTCGAAAAAAAAGAAACAGTGTTGAGTTTAATTAAATATTTCGAAAAGGATGTGAGTTGTAAAAATTTTATTCAAAATCTTTTTTGTATTCCTTAAAATTATCTACAAAAAATGATTCAAGTGAAAATTTGGTAGGACCAGTATTTTGAGGTATATTCTAGTGGTAAAAAAAATTTACGATGAATCTCAAGTTTTTCGGCGCGCAAAGCATTTCAGAGTATAGGTATATTAAATCGAGATATTCAGATTCGTGCGATCTCTCACGCACGATTTGATAATTATTTGCGAACGGCAGAATTTGCCCGTGTGTGTGAGAAAAATCCTGGCGCGAGGACGCGCCAAAGAGAGGATGATGATAAAAAAGGAAATTTCGCGGTCGAGGCAGCAGTAGGCCTCTGCCTGTGGGAACAGAGCAGCGAGAGGATAAAAGCGCGCATATGTATAGCAGAGCACCTTCTCTCTACTATTGCTCAGGGCGCGAAGGATGAGGCTCAAAGTCCAGAGCACGATTCGCTTCGTTTCGCTCGAGTCGCGATCGCGCGACGACCCAACACGACTATCGAGATCATCCGGCCTCTCTGCACCATCACACGACCATATCATGTACACAGTTGCTGAAGTTTTCGTCGTCGTATTCTTTTCTCGCTTCGACGTCTGTCCGACGGCCTCGGCGCCCTCTCTGACCAACTGTGACGAATAATAACCCCCTCTCAGAATAGCCGCTGCCGATGGCGTGAGAAGACGCTTTTTTTATTATTGCCACCACTATCGCGTGAAAAAACTGTTAAACTGCACTTGAAAATTATTCCCGCGACATCTTTCACTGATATATATACACTTCCGGCTGTACTTTTCAACACAGAGCACCGTCCTTACCCGGCCAAAGTCCCGCTCAAACTGACTCATGCAATTGAAAATTATTCTTTGCATGAATTATACCTCTTCACCCCGCTCACACCCCATGATGCCATTTTTATTCTTAGAATCTTTGCTCTAATGGCTTTTCGAAAAGACTCTAATAATATATTTTACGCTATCACATCAATTATTTTCCGGCTTATCAGCCACCGACGACGCTCTATATTTTAAATTACAAAATTTTTTTTTCAATAATTTATTTATTTTCGTTAGGGGAATGGATTGTTTTTTTTTTTTTTATTCTTGTATTTTAGTGTATTCAATTTTATTGACAATAGTCTAATAGTAATAATAATGAAATTAAAAATTGTTTATTTCAGATGGATTTTGAGCGGACGCGTGCGAGAGGTGCTGTGTATCAGATGACGGCGAATTTCAACATATTGCCACATACATCTACGAGTGAGTAATATTTTTAAATGTTTATAACATGATGGGTATTGTTCCCGGTGAATTCGTCTAATTGCATTATTTTTATTCTTTTGATGACGGGGGACACATGAATAGACAAAGCGCGAATGCGCGCACAGTTCGCGTCGGTTAATCGTAGACACGGTTAGAGGTATAATATGTATAGTCAAGCAACTCGCCTCTCGTATACTCTCTCGCGTAGCACCCCATTGCGAACTCAGCTAATTAATTCACGATGGGGTTCCTCGACTATTCTAACCGGTGACTCTCGACCCCCCTGTTCATTTACATCAACTTAGAACACATGGAGAAATTTTTTCCTAGGCTTTTTTTTTGCGCCTTAATGAAAAAAAGTGTCCAGGTGCGGGCGAACTAGTTTACAAAAGTTTTTTTTTACATCCATCAATATATGACAATTAAAATTAATCATTAATACATTTCATTAATCTAGAAATTAAATTCTTTTTCACTCATCACATGACCTGGCAATTTTTTCTTATCTCCTTTTGATGAAATGCGGTGCAAAAATTTTTTTCCTCGTGTATCCCGACACGGAGTAAGCGGGCCCATAAGTTGGGGAATAATTAATTGGTAAATTGAAAGGGAGTGTGAGAACCTTTTTTAACCGTATGCCTTGCTAATGCTCAAGGACAATCATCAGGGTTCGCTCCGTGCGCGTCACGGATTCATATACAAATGAGTGGAACAAAACGTGAGCGCTCGAACACACACGTGGCCCATAGGTTTTTGCCAATGAGAGAAAAAAAGATGGAAATATATACTCTCTTGACAAAATGTATACGATGATGAACACACCCCGTGTAGCTATAAAACTTAAAAATATTTTTGTATATGCTAAGTACAACTGATGAATCTTCATTACCATACTGTATAACAGTTAACTCTTTTTTTTTTTGTCATCTGCCTGATGGCTATAATAAGAAATTAAAAAAGCCAGGTGATGCGAGTATTTTTCAATGGCATAAACCCCATATGTGTCTGGTATATTCTAGAGAAATTTAATCCTACCCCTAAAAATTTGTTTAATTGTCACACCACAACCGTTTCTAAATCTGCAAATAATTTTTTTAAATTTTTCAATCTTTAAAAAAATTATTTTGTGCAGAAAAAAAATTTTTTGACGGTGAAAAAAATTATTTTGTCTTGGGGAAAAAACTTTTTGACCACGTTTTCGGTTGTCCTGTTTATTTTAACGGTATTATAAGGAATATATATTAGAGTGTGTGGCACACGGGGCGACGACTCTCGTTCGCGCGCGCGGGGGTGCGTGGAGGAAGAGCCCAGCAGAGAGAGCCCGCGAAGGAAAAGCGGCGAAAAAGAGGGAGGCCGTGGGGGCTGTGTGTTTCTCATCGTAGTCGTCGCGAGAGAAAGAGTGCGAGAATATGAAAAAGAGGGAGAGAAAAGAAGTAGTGGGGCCGTTTCTTACTCCGCCCAGCATCCAAGATGGCGTTGCCACTAGCTCCCCTCGTCATTAAAATCAATAATTAAAAAATACAAGCGTATATGCAAGCCACCTTCGGCGCGTATTCCACCGCCCAAACTCGCCGCGCAGTGCCCTTATCGCCGGTTGAGAGCCCCTGATGATGCCAATGGAGAAAAAATGGGCACAAAAACAATTGCGTGTATAGGTACACACCTCACCTCACCTCCGGAAGTGCGTTTTCCAACTGAAAGAATTTTTTTATATATTTCTTACTCAAGCGAAAAAAATTTGAATCGCCTATTCGTCGCGTTGTCGTTGAGTGGTCGTAAATGTTTGTTATACTGGATTATACACACGACGAGTACGTGTGTTGTATCTGCTCCTCCTCTCGGAAACATATACAAATCCATGTATGCAGACAAAAGGACGACTTAGCCGCTTTCTATAAGCAAAGGACGAAAAAAATAAGACTCGACGACAAGTCGCGGAAGGAAAAAAAATCCCGTTGGGACCACCGAGCGAACACGTTTTTCCGGGCCCCTCAGGCAGGGGGTCGGGGCCACAGGTGCCGCTTGGCGCGCCGGGACAGGTGCCTCTGTGTGTCCCAGTTGAGGAAATGAAATTTCAGAAGCCCCCGTGCGTCGTTTCGTGTCGTGACACGCTTAATTTACAAAAATTTTTTGGACAAAATTTTTTTGTTGTGTGAAAATTCTTGTCTTAAATTTTTAACTGGGAAGGGGGAGGCTGGGAGAGGGGGTCCGGTGGGTTGGTACCCCGCGGTTGGAGGTGGCCGAAGAGGTGGGACGAGTTTGGTTTCTTTCTCCCGCTTCTCGGTGGCGATTTCGCTCAGGAGGCAGTCACAACGCGACCGCTCAACGTGCCGGGTTGTATATAGATATATGTTTAGATAAGTTTTAATTTGTGAGACATAATTGATTATTGGTATTAGGGGATCACACACATGTTGGGAATATTTTTGTGTACCTGTGTTGCTATAGTGCGCTCAGGGAAAATGATGTGATATTCTCTGGCGCCTGTGTTTGGCCTTTTGTTTGCGCGCTAGCCCGGATTTTCTTCTCCCGTGACAAACGGGACACTTGTTGTTGGCATTCATGAAAGTGCACCGAGTGCGTCGAGGTCAGGAGGAGGGACACCGGTCTTCCTACCTCGCAATGACGCGCTCTGCCAAGCCACGTGGACAGTCGTTGACTTTGCCCTGTGGAAAATAGCCGTCTTTTATCCTGTGCTGTTGTGCCAATTTTTTTTTTTTTTTTTGTGATTTTCGTCCGTTTTAACACGTGCAATAAGTGAAATTTTTTGAATTTTTGTGATTTATTTGTGGTTGTATATTTAAATAAATATGTGCATATGTGCAAGTGATACGTGGTGCAAGCATTGAATATTACTCTTACGGATATTGAAGGTAAGTTAAACTTTTTTTTTTAATTAAAAATTTTTTTTTTGAAAGAAGGATATTATTGAGGGCAAAGTGCAACCAGACTTTGGACATTGAAATTTTTTATTAAAAAAATTTACTTATTTATTTATTTTAACTGATCTTTTTAGAAAAAAAAATCTTTTGAGGTGTTTGAATGTTAGGGAATTTTTATTTTTGAGAATATCTTGAAAACCGAACGAGTTGCCAGATTTTTCCTTCCGATATTTTTTATAGACAATTTCAAGCCCTACAAACATTGTAAGGGGTGAAAATTCCGTAAACCTGTTAGCTTTTGAGGTATTGATGAAATAGGAAGAGTATAAAATATTTGCGAAAACCTTCGATCTGTCTCTTTGCGTTTTAAAACTTTTAAAAATTTTTTTATCGACAATTTTCCAAATTAAAAAAAATTGTCTATAATTAAAAAATTCTTTTATCCTGGATTTATTACAAAAAATATAAAATAAATCGTCAATATGATTCAATGAAGTATTCCTCGAAACACTTCGAGTCGCGCGTAAGCCAATAAAATTCTCTCGTGGGGAAAAAAAAATTGGCGGACCCCCTGGGGTACGTAAGTTGGCGCAGAGAGCAAGTCTCGCGTGTGATTACGTTGGATCGCATACGACAAAGGTGATGTGGCGATGAACGTGAGCAAGATAAGACAGAGAGACACAGTAGTGCAGTTACACACACGAGCGCGAGGGGTTGGTTTGCAAAGTGGTGGAAGGGTAGTCGGTGGTCCTCGGTGTGTTAGTCGCGGGGAACGCGATCGGCGGGGGCGGGGTTAAGGAGGTGACTAGCCAAAAGTGGGGAAGCCGCAGAGAAGGAGCCACTGAAGCAAGCGAGTAGACGGGTAGTGGGGTTAGTTTTAGGAGTGGGGTGTTTAACGTCACGGCGCATTCACTCGCCGGCCGTCGACGACGCCGCTGTGCCCCGACACACGCATCTCCACGAGCACGGTCAGTCTTTTTATGTTTCTTTTTTTCATTTTAATTTTGTTTCCAAAACGTGCGTCTCGATTTAAACGCGTGTGTGTGTATGTGTGATACGAACTGGGAAAAAAACACGAAAAAAAATTCTGTCTCTCGGCTATTTTTTCATTTACTCGACTCGTTTTCTTTTTTTGTTGTTGTTGAGTTTGTGTGCACCGCGACGAGGAACCATCACAGTGAAGGAGTGTTTTATTGCCCCTGTTCTCGTGCTGGTATGGTGGATAAAGTGAGTGCATTTGCAGGATTAAAATGTTGGTTAATTTTTTTGTTATTTTGTTTTATCATGTATTGAGGAAAAAAAATTTTTTACCATGGATTTTAAAGGTCTAATGTCGTGTGCGACGTAGTGTGACAGTGTACTGCGTGCTTTAACAACACATATAGGGGTGGCGAAAGGGTTGAGAGGGAGAAAAGAGGGGCTTGATCAGCTGATGATTTTCGGGGCGCGAAAAGCTCACCACGCGCCGCGTGTTCCACGTTTTATACTCGCGAAAAATATTTTAAATATAGAAAAAAAAAACTTGGTGAATTTTTGGTAACTAATTTATTTTTCGTTTTGTAAAATTGATGGTTTTTTTTTTTTTTTTCGCGATTTGATAGCAGATTCGAGGGTTTTTACGGTATTTTTATAGCAGGTGTTTTTTGTGAGGGAATTTTTTTTTTTTGGTGGTATTTACTGTACTGATCGCCGTGAATACAATTAATTCGTTTGATCGATCGACTTGACGTTTGTGCAGAGAGAACGGACTTGATGATAAACGAGAAAAATAAATTTGGTGTTCGCGTGCAGAAAAATAGTGGTGTGCCCGTCGTCTGTGATTTTGCCTCATATTTTTTAACGTCTCTTTTGCATTTTACCCTTATATGCCAATCGTTTTGTCGGTTACCAATGGGGAAAAATTTTGTATCGACACGAGAGTAAAATTTCCAGACAAATTGATTTTTATAATAGAGGTTTTTTGTTGCAATAGCAAGATTTTAATTTTTTGCGAGGATGGTATTGTGAAAAATTAGGATGAGTTTGTTATATTTTGATAGTTTTTTTTTGTGCTGGCTTTTAACACCACGTGAGTTTGAGAACAAAGTTGCACTGATGGAAATTTTCGTGTTGTCTGCGTCGACGCTGTGTTCAAATGGCCTCGAGGATTTTTGCGCGTTTCGGTTTAATTTAGTTGACTTTTTTTACCGCTGTGAAAATTGTTCTAAAACTCTATTTATATATATATATATATATCGATGGTAGTCGTGGGCAATGCTACAGGGTTTATAATTAATTGCAACTTGACTTTGCGAATTTTTTTTATTTCGCCAAAGTCAGAATATTTTGAGATAGGGAATTTCTATAGCTGTAAGTTTTCGAGTAGTCTTAAAAAACTGCCTGTATTAAAATTCACAATTTTAGAATAGTTTAAATTATAATGAATAATGAGTGATTTATATTATGAAAAAAATTGTTAAAAGATAGAAATTTTTTTCTCGACAAATGTTTGAAAAAGAATAACATTTTTAGTAGATTATTTATTGCTATTTAAAAAAAAATTATGAAAAATGTTCAATAACTGGAAGAATATAGTCAGAGCATTTTAGTCTTTAAAATATCTTAAATTTGCATGTTAATAAAATTTTTTATAGGACGTTTTTTATTCAGAATTTTTAGGCCTACAAAAAATGTCTCTTGTAAAATTTTGATAAATTACATATTTTTTGAATTATTTTTAAAAGGAATACACGTACAGTCTATTACACGTCAAAAAATCCATTGAAAGTCGATTTTAACGATGGATTAATTAAATATCTCGAGAAAATATTTTATAAGATTTTCTAAATAAATAATAGAAAAATCCCTGTTCAAAAATCTATTACTTTTCAAGATATTCATATCTAAAAAAATCATGTGATTTTTTCGTCGAGACGTTGGCGCGCGCGAAATCTAAAATCGCGACATTCTAAAATAAACTATTAAGTGTCTAAAGTCTGGTGAAACTAATTCTCCTCAATTATTACCCCTTTAATTTCCATCATACTAATAACTTATTCACCGCCAAATTTTCTCGCTGTAAAGCTCACAGTGATAATTGAGCAGGCGCTCAATGAGTCGGACTTGGCGCCGATAAACTCGTGGCTAAATATATTGACGATTATTTTATTTTCCTAATTAAAATTACAGAGGCTCGGTGTAAAACGGCGACGATAAATCATCCGTGGATGGAAGAGAGGGAAGAGTCTAGTGACGACAGTGTGTGGCCGTGTGAAACAAGGTGGCTTCGACAGGCGTGAACGAGAGAAAAAAATGTCGAGCACCGCGGAGAGCCCCGACGGTGGAATGGTACTGCAGTCACACTACTCTCTGCGATGGAACAATCATCAAACACACATTCTCCAAGCATTTGAGGCACTTCTCCACGCCGAAATTCTCGTCGATGTCACTCTCGTGTGTTCGGACAGTAGTCTTCGTGCACACAAAGTCGTCCTCAGTGCCTGCAGGTGAGAAAAAAAAATTTTTTTTTCAACTTTAAAATCCATCCATCTTTTCCTAAATCATACTGATAACAAGCGCACAATTAATCGCATTATATTCTTAACACCTTTATCCACAACTACTTCCCACGTGGGAAAGCGCATCGACCTCATTATAATAACCACGTTCCGCAGGAATAACGATGCACAATAGCCCACGTTTTGCCGTGGCTCTCATGAATCGATCAATTTGTCACGAGATGTCGTATAGCAATCGTTGTTCTTTCAACCATCCTCTCTTTTTATTCTTATCACGCTATTTCTTTTTTTTTTTTTGTTGTTCTCAAACTTACTCAATCATTTGTCCCTTTGCAGTCCGTTCTTCGAGAGGATATTTGCCGAGCACCCGTGCAAGCATCCGGTGATAGTCCTGAAGGACTTTACGGGACGAGAGGTGGCCGCACTCATTGACTTTATGTACCGGGGTGAAGTTCGAGTGGGTCGCGAGGAGTTGTCCGGTCTGATGCGAGCCGCGGAGAGTTTGCAAGTTCGTGGATTGGCCGCATCTGAGCCACGGCCTGCAAGCCCACCAGCCACACCCATAGAGACTGACGATCATCACCTACTTGGCGACGATTTAACGCCGGAAATTCGTCAAGAGAGTCCATCAATTGACGACGCTATTGACGAGGTGTCAAACTCGCGTGAGCGTGAATTTCGCGAGCGTCTCCCGCACATGGGACACTTGAATTTTGCCCTGCGCGAGTTGCGACTATCCTGCAGCTCACCACTCATGCCACGGCGAAAGCAGGCACGGCCGCGTCGCAGGTCAGGCGAGCTCATACCTCAGGACCTGAGTCGGCCGCATCCACCGTCGAGTCTCAGTCCGCCTGCATTGAGCCTGGCGCCGCAGGGCGAGCAGGAGCAACCGATGGCGGAAAATCTGTCGATGAAACGCTCGCCCTCGCTGCCGACCGAGCACATCAAAACGGAGAGTGAGGCGGCAAGTAGTCCGCGTGGTTCGCCCCTCACTGGCACGAGTCTGCACAATCCCGACGGTCTGGCCGATCTGCCGACTGGAATGCCCGCCTCAACGCTGTCTCTCACACCGCCTCATCATCACAGCGAGTACCTCACCAGTTTGGGACAGCTCGCGGCTCAGTGGTTACCTGCACAGGCTCCACTGCCACGCGAAGCAAGTCCCCAAGCTCATCGGTCACATTTTCACGCGGATGCTCAGCGAGCCGTGGCTGTTTTTCCCATGGACACCGCGCCACTCGGCCACGGACCACTCTTTCCACCTGGACCCATCGATCGTGGCTCACTACTCGCCGATCTCCACGACAGTTTCAAGCCGGAGGCTCTTCACGGCCTCTTCAGTGCTTCCACCATGCCACACCACTCGAATAAAAAGCTCAAAAAGCATCGCGACAGTTTGCGCAAGTGGACGCCCTATCCCTGCACGGGTATGCCCATGCGCAGGCCCAAGGGCCAGCACAGTGCACCGCGCGGAGGTCCCCCGAGGTCTTGGACCAATGCCGAGCTCACTGAGGCTCTGCAAAAAGTCTGGAACAAGCAGATGACCACGTCACAGGCCAGTAGAGAGTATGGCATTCCTTATAATAGTTTGCTGATGTATGTTAGGGGTAAATATGGAAAAAGTCTCAAGTTGGAGCAACTCAGGAGGGATTGCACTGGTGCTACTGCCGGTGAGGTCATGAACTCGTTGAATAATAATGTTAAGGCCATTCAAGCGCCTTCACGACTGTCGCATCCACTTGCTGGCCTTGGACATCCGGCTGATGATTTCTCGCACCATCCACTGCTTGGGCCAAATTTGGGGCAAGGATTTTTCCCGGATTTCGGCGCGGCTTTTCCCGTTCCCGTCAGCATGGTTCACCTGCTACCGCCCAGCGAGCAGAAGGCCTTTGAACCTGCCAACTCGGCGCCTGTTGATCGTGGCAGCGCCAGTGTTGGCAGTATCAGTGGCAATCCTGGCGATCTTGGATCCAGTCGATCTCCATCACCCAGCCATGAAGGTATTCCACAACCTCCACAATCGGCGCCCGCGCTCCTGCAACAAAATGGAGAGTGAAGATCATTATGTGATGGCATTTTTCATGCGCAAGCGATATGTGTGTTAACGAATTGTTCGAGGATTTATCCGGCTTGTTTCCCCGCACGTTATGAAGGTGAGGGCCACATTTTTCACGCAGGATTAACCTGGGGGTGGGTGCGTTTATATATTATTGGCGGCTGTGTCACGCTCGAAATTTTTACCGGCATAAAAAACACAATGAAAAAATTATCTCACATTTTTATTATTAGTTTATTTTATTTTTTGTTCCGGCTAGATTAGTTGGATATTTTAGTTTAAAAAAGATAAATATTATGTAGGGAAAAACAAAAGGAAACAAAAAAAAAACACATGATTTCCCGTGGAAATCAGCACGAAACCCGAGGGATTTGTGCAATAAATGAGCAATCTAAAAAAAAAATTTCCTTGTGTATATATGTGGAGAAAATAGTTTAATGAAAAAAAAAAAACGGGAAAAAAATTCTTTGTTGATTTTTTTTTATTCATTAGTTGGATATCTTGTTTGATTAATTATGAGGTAATTGGTTACTATTATTATTATTCGAGTGATAAAAATTCAGCAATGTTATTTCTTTTTTCGTGCATTTTTTCCATTTTTTTGAATTCATTGTTATATATATTGGTATAATTATTACATATCGTTTGAATTGGCGAAATCGGGTTTTTTTTTTTTTTTCTTCAGAGACACGGGCGGGAGGGCAATTGAATATTATATATATTTTTTTTGTTTCTGTTTCTCCAAAGATGATGAGTGTTGTGTATGTGTGTAATTGTGTGTATAGAAATGAGGGGAATAAGTAGACGGTGGTGTCAGGCCGGGTTTTTCTTTTGCGCGATCATAACAAAACGTGGATAAAATAATGGGAACTTACGATGATGAAGAAAAAATAAATAAAAATAATAACGGTAAATAACGAAAAATAAAAGAAGTAAAAATATAAAAAAAAGTCTCTTTAAATAAATGAATAAAATGCGAGAGGGTGTTTAATTCTCTCAACACGTGTATGTAGATGACAGTTTTGATCTAAATAAGAGTAAAATAAAAAATTTAAAAACTAAATAAATAAATAAATAAAAAAACGTAAATTAAAGATAAAAAAAAAAAATAATTTAAAGATTTAAAGTAAATTAAATATGAAAAATAAATTTTAAAAAACCAATTATTTCGACAACCAGACGGAAGCGCAGGGTAACTAACACATCAGGGATAGCCACAGACAAATCTAACGATAGCTAAATGAGAAAAGTGAGGAATTAAATGACTACATATAAAAAAAAAGAGAAAAAAAAAAGAAAAGCGAGAAAATCTTGTAAAAAAAATAATAAAGGTCGTAATAATTCATAATAAATTCTATAAAAAAAAAAATACATACGATTTCGTTGAATTTCGCACACAGGATATTTGAAGGAAGCGGATACGACAGTATGGGTGGGGGGCGTCGTGCAAAGTGACACACACGTTGCATAGGGGGAGGAGGTGGAAATCGGGTGTATAAGCGAATAAGAAGGGTGGGACAGCCTGAAATGGAGCAGGGGGTGGGAATAAAAAAAAGAGAAAAAAACGTGCGCGCCAGTGCGAAGAAAATAATGTGGCATTTGACGATGGCAAAGTTGCAACTCAACTCGCGAAATCAATTTATTAAAGAAAAAAAAAAAAACTCGCTAAATATAAACCGTGTTACAACGGTGATTTTCAACATAAGGTGCCAGGGCGTGTTATAAACGATATAAGAATTTTTTTTCACCATAAAAAAAAATCGCCATTTGTAATATCCGAGTTTTTTCCGATTTTTTACGTTAATTTTTTTTTTTTTTTTGCAATTTGAATTTTTTAAGTGTTTTATTAATTGTAGCGCTGTGCAATGGGGTGCTTATTGGTTGCAATAGTGAGTGATAGGACTTGAAGGTTGTTGGTATAGAGGGGCAAGGGGGAGTGAATATTATAAAATTGTAAAATATACATTTTATTTTATAGATATATTTTTTTCTTTTTTCGATCGGATTTTTTTTTATCTCCGCAATTTTGTTCCTGTCTCTGCTATACTATCACTCCCACGATCAGCACGAAACTTTCGAGCCGTATTGCCGAACAATATATATTATTAAATCTGCCTTTGAGACGTAAAAGAAAAAAATAAATCGATAGAAAAGGTTAATTTGTAGAAAAAAAAAACAAAAACAAAAACAAAAATTAAATATTATTTTTAAATTGATTTTTTTAGGGGTTAGTTTCTAAATTTTATTTCATTTTAAATGTGTATATTTTCTAAAAAGAAAAAATTATAAATACTTGTATATGAGTTTACAAGATGGAAAAATATTAATTAACAAGTTCTTCCGATTTATTTGAATTTTACGCTCAAATAACCGCGTCTTCCTTTTAATTAATATCTCAAAGACAATTTTTTTTATATATCTTTTCTTATTTCAAGCGAAACTTGCAATATTCTCAAATAAATGCAATAGACACTATATATAATAATTTAATTTAACGCGAAAAAAAAAACGAAAAATTTTTTTCTACAACTCTCTCTCTCTCTCTCTGTCTGGGCGACGATTATGCGTGTGTGTGAGTGTGTGTGTGTGTGCGAAATATTAACAGAGTGAGATGAGAAATAGAGACACATATGTGATAGGCACGATGTGTGCAGACTTCAGTATTATTTTGCAGTTAAAAAAAACGCGAGGGTTAAAAGTTGACAAACGAAATGGCGCAGACTCATTAATACGTTAGTTAGATTAAAAAAAAATCTTAATGCCTGTTTCGTTGTTGTATACATGAGAATGATAAAGAAAACTACCCCTAGATAATGAAAAAAAATAGTAATTCTTCACTCTCGTGAACGCGAATATAAATTTTCTCATCCTCGTGGCGCCGGACGCACGTCGTTCGTAATCAATTAATAAAAAATCATTGACACGTGTATAGGGTCGATTGTAAGTAGTAGAAGTGCGATTGATTATACTTTTATTGACATGTGCGACAAGACTGCGAATGTGTATAATATTAAAAGAGTGGGAGACACAGTGTGTTAGTTGAGTATATAATTATTAATAAATTCATTCGAATTTTTCCGTGCGACCGGGGGCCGAGGTTAAGCCCATTAGTATCGCAATTCTCATTGTTAAACCGTAATTACTGAAATCTCAACGTAGCACACATTATCGTACGCACACAAAAGAGACTTAAAAAAAAACAACTAAAAAACACGAGGTAAACACAAGAAAAGGTTGTATTCGAAAACGTTTTTACTGCGCGTCGCGAATATTTTGTGCGAATTTTGAATTTTTTTTGTATATGTACCACTCATCTTTTACGATGACAAACATAATAATGCGACTGATTAATTAAAAGAACAAAAAAAAATAGCTGCCGGTATAATTAGCTACCATATCGTATATAATTGCCATTGTTAAATCTCGTTGCGACATATCAATTACCTCTATCAATCGACATTTGTTACATTTTATATATTTCACTATACGATTTTTGTGCTTTAGTTATTTTTTATATATATCTCTATAGTAATTTTTTATCCCGGCGCAATATTATATATATATATAGATAGATATATATATATATATATTTGATTATATTTTATTGCAAAAGAAATTTTTTGTTCTCTGCAAATGCGCTGGATAAACATATAATGTTTATTATATAACGACTACATTTAGAAAAATTGTCAATTAATTTTTTTTTTCTTGCCATTTTCTTTAGTAAAAGAATTTCGAAAAAAATTTGACAAGTCTTGTCTTCAAGATATTTATTATTATTAATGAATTTAAAACACTTTGGATAATTTTATAAAGATTTTTTTTTTCTTTGAAATATATTTTGAAAATAACAAGAATTGTGAAATTTTTTGAAAAAAATATCTTTCAAGACAATTAATTAAAAATTAAATAAATGGAATAATTTTTAAGATATCCAAACAAATAGAAAAAAAAAAAATTCTTGGCAAATTTTTTTGAAATGTTAGTCGAAAAACAAGAAAAAACAAACAAATATTTTAAATACCGTGAATTTTATTTTTCGCTGGGTCGATATTATATATACAATTTTGACCATCCTGAGTTCCTATACTACATAAACAGACAAACAGAAAAGGAATAAAATATAATTAATTAAATAGAACGGACATAATAATCCGCTAATAAAAAAAAAACATGACTCTGAGAACAAAGTATTATTATCTTCGCTCGTTGAAGGAAATACTGAATTATATATCTACATATAAATGACCTATATGTAAATATATATATTTAAAATAATGTACTAATACAAAGAGCAATATGTTTTTTGATTTTAATTATATTTTTCTTAATTAATTAATTGTCTCACGCACTCAATTTGTAAATAGTTTAATGCGAATGAACGAGAGAGAGAAAAAAAGAAATCGACATAAACGGGATGCGTAATTAATTATTTATATGCGTAATATTTATATAAATATATATATATATACATATATCTATTTATCTATATTGCTGAGAGACAGGAAGAACAATATGTAAACAACTGGTGATTGATTGTTAATTATATAATATTCGGATACAACCTTCAGTTGCGCGACAATTCACGGAAATTCTTTTCGATCTGTCGGTCAGAGTGATAAAAATCATTTTTATTATCCCTTATCACAAGGGATATCAATTTTGTCGATGGTCAAAATTATTTCTCCAGGACACTGTACACTTGAACAAGCAGATGGCAACACTCTCATGTCCTGTAGAAATAATTTTCCAGTGGCAAATCTTGCTTACCGACGGCCGACACAGTTCCCGTGGATTGCACGCGCAGCAGAGACAACAAATCTCACGTTTGAATGTGCAGAGTTAATCTAAAAAAAAAAAAAAATGCGTGTGTGAAGCGAAAAAAATAGTTGCATCGGTTGTGCCGTAGTTCCTAAGATCCCTAGCCTCGTCCAAGTGCATGAGTTTAGAATTAAAAAAAAAAAAAAAACAGAAAATATGAAAACACAGGTTATATGATGAATTATTTGGTTTTTTTGTTGATAAAAAAATGCAATTATTATTGAATAATTGTGTCACACCTGACAAGCAACGACAAATAATCATTTGTACGATAATAGGATGAAACAATTAATTATACACACCTTCCTTCAGCCCCCCCGGATATTGCAAACAAATAATATAACAATATATTTATACTGATTAACTCTACCGTGTACCATAAAACAATTAATAGTACTACTTATTATATTATAACAGAGAATACCGCCGCCACCCAGTATATTTTTTACAGGTTTACATTGTATTACAGTTTATAATGTTTGTATACATAAAAAAAAAAATGCGACACAAATGAGCGAGAGACAGAAAAAATAATGAAAATACATAAAAAAATAAATAAATAAAAATATGAAATAAATAATACAATTTACCAATAACACGGGCCAATAACCAAGTGTGAAAAATGGCCGCCGTACGATTTTTTATCGCTCATACACTTTTTAAACAGTAAAAAAAGACGAAAAAAAAGAACAATATTTTAAAGTGGATCGATAAGATAGATCGCCGCGTGAAAGTGATGAGGAAAAAAAAAATTGTGCTTGTAAATAATTTTTAAAATAACTTTCTCACAGTTTTTCCATATAATAAATAAATACACACATATACCTTCAAGCGCATTGTTATACAGTTTTAAATATGCAGTAAATGATGAATATTTTGGATTTTATCACTGATGGTTATATTGTCGTGTTGGGGTATATACTCTATTATTAATTTTCTCGAGTGTGAAAATACAAAAAATAGAGTCCCGATACAAGTGTCTATTTTTATCAAGCAATGAATTTTTATAGATTATTATATATATTGTGGACTGTGTGGAGGTGGGATATTTTGAGTTAATTCGGCCGTTGATAAGTGAGAAAAATAAATGAGGAGAAAAATTTTTTACAAGCACTTTTTTTTATTTCTAAGCGATTCGATGTAACGATGGATGCTACATACATGTGATACGTTTACTGCTCGTTAATGATACTTAATACTACTTCCTACAGCTGTTTCTTTTCCCGAACCATCGATATAAATATATATATTATTAAAATACGATATTATGATTGATCAGGACAACGGGAAATTGATGCGGCGCCACTAGTTCACTCATGCACTACAAAAAAAACTACAGAAAAAAAAAAACATTTAATAATTAATTAAATGATTAAAAAAAATAAAAAAATATTGAGGATATAAACAGGAGATTTTATTGCTGGTTTATATTGAATTTTAACAGACTACCGATTGCAGTAATTATTGGAAATGTTAATTGTATAATTCCAGAGAGTACATGTTGTGTAATTAAACAAATGAATGTGAATGCCAGAGTGATTAAATATATATATATATGCAATGCAAGAGGCTAGGGACGAGGCTATAGATACGACACATGATCGTCATTATCGTCATCATTATTATTATCATCATCATTATCATCATCATCATTATCATCACGTTTATGATGGTTTTCTCCATTGAAATTCTTCCCACCTTCCTAAATTTAATGTTAAACACACTCTCGACCGCCCCATAACATTCTACACCCTATTTGCCGACCTCCCTCCCCCCGACCCCCTGATTACCATGAGAATTATCTATATTAATCCCAGAATAAACTGTAAATACCAATTGTAAAGAAATATTGTATTCTCATGTTTATTCTAGTCATTTCTTTTAACTCCGCTGTCAAAAAGTAAGTACAATAATGTAATATTTTTTTATTTATAACAATGAAAAAGTTTTAAAATGAATTTTTTTATATTAAGTATTCAATGGTTTAAGAAATTTTTTACGTTGAAAAAAGTCGTTAAATTAACAATAATTGGGAATTATTGATGTTTTATTTATTTCAATGTATTTCAGGTGAGTTTTAAGAAGTTTGATTGAAATGAAAAAAAAAAAAAAATTTTTCGAAAATTTTCAAAGGGGTGCCCCTTGGAGATTTTGCATTTTTCGTGATTTTTTTGGTTTTTTACTGATAACTCGTTAACTACGCGAGATAACGAAAAATGTTATTGATGTTAATTGATAGGGGCTTTAATTTGCTACAAAAAATGTTGATTAAATTTTTTTCTATTATCATTAGTTTTTGACATATTATGAGTTTTTAAAAATTTTAATTTTTTTAAATATCTCAAAAACAAAGTGTAATATCAAAAAATTCTATTCTACATTTTTTATGGAGAATTAAGTTTCCTATCTTTTATCTTCTATAACATTTTTTATTATTTTGTTTATTTACCGAATTATTGACGAAAAACTGAAAAAATAATGAAAACCGCGAGATTTCCTCTTCGAAAATTGTCACAAAAATGAAATTTTTTTTATCTCAACTAAACATTGAAAAAACCATTCTACATACTATTTCAAATAATTTGTTGTTTAATTTGGAGGAAAAAATGTAATTCTGAATGTATGGCGAATTTATTCTTGACATTTTTTAACCCCCCTGTTAAAAAACAAGTACAATAATGTAATATTATTCATTCACAACAATGGAAAAATTGGAAAATGAATTTTTTTATATATCTCAATAGTTTAAGAATTTTTTTACAAATGTTAAGAAAATATTTTCTGATTTTTTTTTTCTATATGGAAAAACCTATTTGAACCATGGGATTCAGTGTATCATAATACCGTTAGACTGAAAATGGATTATTCCGAGGGTTAATTAATTTTTTTAATTTTATTTTCCCACATGCAAGGGACCATTATTAATGTCGTTCGTGGATCATCGTTGACGATAATCGGATAATAAGAAATAATAAAGATTGAACCGTGTGGAGGGAATAAAAAAAAAGAAAAAAAAAAAAAAAAAAGAAAACGACGATGAAGAAGACAAAACGATATTTATCGATCGGTTGGCCAGCGAGGAGGCTTCTCTCACAGCATAACCTATCATTAAGAGCGATAACAGAATTATCGTTTCACATGTGTGTATATGATCGTGGCGAAATTTTTGGAGCGCCAGGGCAATTACGCGCGCGCCTTTCATTTCGATCGACGCAACGTATGATCTAGTCTCTCTCCTAGGCCGCATGTCGTGCTGCATCGGTATTAGAGGCGCGTGCGATAGAAGAAAAAAAAAGTTAAGTCAAAACAGAAGGGAGGATGAGTCGCGCGCATATATATGGCCCCTCTGGCTCTTTGCTGTCTCTCATCGATTGATGAGCAGTCGTTTCGACCAATTATTGTTATTCTGATTACATAATAAGCCGCACATGAGAGCCAAGACGAGATATAGACGCGCGTTGGGGATGCGCGATGAGAGAGAAGCCAAATGCAAGCATAATATGCCAAGCGGGCCCCGTTCCGCGAAACCCGCGTGTGTAATCGATTCCGTCATGTCGCGGGACCACCCGGTACGGCCCTAATAAATAAGTAATACACCGCTCCAAACGGTGAGCATCGACGATCGATATATATACATCAACTTGCAGACTTTTATCCCCCTCCCTTTTGCTCTTTTGCCGACGCGACTCTCTGTGAACCCCTACTACTTCAGCAGCCGGACATGCGACACGATTTTTAAATCTCATATTCCGTTGAAGACTCTCTTATAACATGTATGACACTTAAAAGGTGTTACAAGCCATGGTACCGAGTGATGAAATACTTGAGAAGGGTCCTCCTCTCCCGTCTACATATATATATATCTGTTATATGATATTTTTTTACATCAGAAAAATATTTTAAAATATACGTTTAGATTGTGTCACCTAGATACATCACTTGTGTATATTGCGGTTGATTTTTTTTAAGTTTAAAAGATATTTATATGGGCTAAAAAAATTTTTTTAGACATGAGGAAAAAAAATTGTGTCACGATATGTCAAAAGGACGTTGAAAAAAATTGTTAAATTAAACATAATTGGGTGTTATTGATGTTTTATTTATTTCAATGTATTTCAGATGAATTTTGTAAAGTTTGGTTGGAATAAAAAAAAAAAATTTTTTTTCGAAAATTTTCAAAGGGGTACCCCTTGGAGATTTCGCATTTTTCATCATTTTTTTGGTTTTTTAATGATTACTCGGTAACTACGCGAGATAATGAAAAATGTTATTGATGTTAATTGATAGGGGCTTCAATTTGCTAGAAAAAATGTTAATTAAATTTTTTTGTATTATCACTAGTTTTCGAGATATTACGAGTTTTTGAAAATTTTAATTTTTCAAAATATCTCGAAAACAAAGTGAAATATCCAAAAATTTTATTCTACATTTTTTGTAGGGAATTGAGTTTCCTATTTTTTGTGTTCCATAACATTTTTCATTATTTTGTTAATTTATCGAATTATTGACGAAAAATTGAAAAAACGATGAAAACCACGAGATTTCCTCTTTGAAAATTTTCACAAAAATTAAATTTTTTTTATCTCAACCAAACGTTGAAAAAATCATTTTAAATACTATTTCTTATAATTTGTTATTAAATTTGGAGGAAAAAAATGTTATTCTGAATGTATGGCGAATTATGGAGGTGAAATGACGGCGAATGTGCTGTTTTGTAAACGTGCTCAGACGCTTTATGAGTCAGCCGTGTGACTTAGTTATAAATACTATTTGTGCAGAAGATTTTACTGGCAAGGGGAGGAGGGGCGCCACCATCAGCTATATACTAAAGTAGAATGGTCTCTTGCATGTTGCGCTTTGCGCGACGATGCTCATAATTTTCTTTTCACGGTCAGCCAAATACCAGGGTACAACATAGTAACGTTTGGGCTATAAATATTCAAATTTATAACTTGAGATTAAAAGGAAGTTGGCGGTTGGTTTTAAAATTATTAAACAAAAGTATGTGTGTGTATGTAAAGAAAAGCCCCTGTATTAAACTGTGTGTCGTCAAAAACAAAAGAGGGAAAAATAAACGAAAAAATTGCGGGTGCAGGTGACGTGGGTCGGAGAGGGGGCGTAAAAGGGGGGCCCGAATGGAAGTTTATGCGCTGATATACGAGCCGTTCGACCACTCATGCCGGCCTCGGGCAGCGACTTTTACGGCCGACGAATTGCTCCTTCGTCAAAGCCAAAACCTTGAAAAAATTCGCGTCTGCAAAAATACATAGGGTCCCGTGCACACACAGTAATGATCGACCGGAAAAAATTGATGAGACTCTCGATCAACAGCCATTGTATGTCTTATTTATAAAATGTGTATGTCTGAGTCTCTCGTAAGTACTTGTCACTGTAGAGCACAAGAAACTCTTGGCTTTCCGCGTCGCGCGCTCGCGTTCCCACACTGCCGGCACACACAGCACAATTTATCGACCGAGTCACAATCAAGTAGTGCGCCGTCAAATGAAACTCCGCTTTTTCCAACCTCACTGATTTTCCGGTGTTACACACATATATACACGCACTGCCGGACATGACAAATTTACCTGATGCTCGCGCGCCCGTCTGACGAATCACGCTTCTCACTACTTGACGGTCACCTCAACTCAACTTTGTGTATAATTATGTCCAATTTATTTCGTTTTTTTATTTCTCAACAAATTTTGATATTTAAGTATAGTAATGCAAAAACAATTTTATCAGCGGTTATTTTTAGAAAAATATAATCGCTAATTATAAAACTTACATCAATTTTAAAAATTTTATTAATTAATTTTAATGATTTTTAAGTGGTAACAAGCACAATTAAAATTATAAATAATCGAAAAAAGACATGTAAGAGTTTTGGAAAAAATGTGCTTCATTTTTTTTGCAAATATCTTGAAAGTACGATAGAATTTAAAAAATTTTTACAAGAGATATTATTTATAGATTTTTTTATTAGCTTTAAAAAAGATATGTTGTAAAAATTTGATAAATCTCGTAGTTTTTGAGATACAGATGAAAATGTAACTCGTTGCTAAGTAAAAATTGGATTTATTGATTTTTATTTTTTTTTTCAAGTACAAGAACAATATTCTAGTGAATAATTGTTATTAAGAATTTTGTTTAATGATTGAAAATCAACTACAGGACTTGAACTGGAAGAATAAGGATATAAGAAAGAAACAAACTCGATTTTCTCAACGGCGCTACAGGTGCCCCTTATAAAGAGGAGAGTGGCGAAAGCCACCCTGATGGCAGTTGGGCGCAAAAAGAGGGGGCACCGAGAGACAAAACGATTGAGAGATTGGCCGCAGAGACTTTAAGATGGAGACGTAGGCCGGCAGCTCGTAAAAAGTGCCCTCACTCGCCGCGCGCACTTCATGAATATAAATTTATGATAAACCATAAATGAGAATTTCTTCGGCTGGTGTGTATACACACAAAACTCTATAATACCTAGACCACTAATATGCACACGTATATTTTACGACTATTCGCAACCATTTTACCCGGGCAAAATGCCCTCGCGTGACTCTGATTACGAAAAAACAAAAAAAACGCACGTGGGCCCCTCCCCCTCGTCGTCGATTGTGCGGCAAAATTCTTCCCTGACAAATAATGTCAAAAAAAAATTTTTTTTTCTCTTTCCCTCCACCACAATCATGCAATTATTCAAATTCCAATAATTATCCGGCCTTTTAATCACCGCGCCCCTCCCTCCCCTACTCTCTGACTTATCACATGATCTGTCGAAGGAGGGGGAGTGTCCCGCCGTTTGAGCACGTGTACAATTTCTCCGCAGTTGACTTGTGCTCGCAGTCGCGCCCGGCTCGCAAGACTGTACAGTGTCAAAAGTCTTTGGGGGGAAAAAATTGTTTTTTTTTTTATTTCTTTTCGGTGTTTTTAAGTAGAAAAAATTATTTTTATTTGAGAAAATGCTCGTGGACTCACGGCTACTGGTGATTGTCGCGGCTCTGCTGACCCAGCGCAAGCACCAGGGTGGTGCTAGGGGCGAGGATGCCCTTCAGATCCGCCAGAGCTTGGCTGTTACTGGACGCAACAAGTCCGACGGCATCAACAAAGCTGACATGCTGTATCCGGAATATCAGATACCGGCTGCTCTTCAACCTGGCAATGTATCCAAGTGAGTGATATATATGCGGATTGTGCGGGCTTGCGGATGACAGAAAATTCCCCGCGCGTCTTTCTGCCGTCGAGACGCCCCGATTTAGCTACATGGGGGTCGCGAACACGACCCCAGACGCCGCGACGCCGGCATTGTGTCCCCAACGCTAATTTTACAATGGTGAAGCTCAACACACGTGCGCGCGTTTTCACTGATGAAAAGTGTCATGGATATTTTGTCGTGACATATTTTATCAAGCGGGCATTGGGACGATTTTCGACCCTATAAACTGCTGAATATGTGTTTTAAAAGGTTTAAATCACATTTTGTGATCGTTTGCGATTTTTATGGAAAAATAACTTCATCTTTATTTTTGTAGATTTTTTGTTGTTGTTAAATATATGATGGGGAAAAAAGTTACAAGGGTATTGTAATAGGTTGTAAGTGCAAAAATGTTTTTCATAAATTTTCATGAACATTTTTTCGAAAATTAAACTTATATTTGATGATATTTCATTTTAAACGTTTGAAAAAATTTTTTGAATAATTTTTTATCGTATTTTTCAAGCGTTGAAGTACATATTTTTGATTTAAAAAAATTTTATTAGCAAATTTTTAACGATAGTATTTATAATTTTTGATTAGCTCGATATAAATTTGTTGTGATATATTTTATTAGTTGCGAAAATCACTGCTAATATAGGATATAATGCAAAAAGAGATGATTGCACTATGTAGTTTTATTATGCCTATTTATTTTAGGCCAAGCGAAATGTCGGATGGATTTGGCTGAGTGCCGTGAAAAATTTCAACGTCGTCTACTACTCTCTGCATGCATCTCCTTATCTTCCTCTTCTCTTAACGACATTAACGACTAATAATGTCATTCTGCACAAGCATGTGCAAGTGCTACCGCGCAAGCCGAAAACAAAAAGAACAATTAAATAAAAAACCTTAAACACACCACCACAAGGACCATCATGGCCATGAAGAGATTGTAAAAGGGCGCGCGCGCGTCCGTGTATTTGGACTTTCGCTTCCTTGCGCGACTCTCGAGCTGTATGTGATGCAGGGCCCCCTCGTGTTGGCTATTATTTGTAAAATACGAGGAGCTCCCAGACGCTCTCGTGACGAAGGACCACCCGTGCACTCCTCTCTTTCATCCGCTGATTAAACTGGGCCAACGTATTTTCGCTGTCTCCGCCAAACACTCGCGGATTATACCTATCACTTTTGTCAATATTTACTTGACGATATACGCATTGTGACTCACATATATAATAATAACGCGTCGCGCACATGTCAACTAAACCCTCAAACACACATTGTTGTTTCAGATTCTACTACCTGAGCCACCGCGACGGCCACCCTCTCACCATCATCGTCACGCCCTGTGCCGGTGCGATTGCCTGGACTGTAACGAGTTTTGAGCCACCGCAGACCGATCGACAGGGTGAGGAGTCAGGATGTAAGTTAATGTGCCATTAAATCATCTTTAATACAAAGTTGCTGGCAGAGAAGATAATTGAACGTTTTGGCCCTGGAGCAATAATTTTTTTTCCTCTCAACTTTATTATTATTATTTATCGTTTTTTTTTATTTCCCATAACATAAAGTTTATCTTTGCGTAATGAGTTAATTGCCAATGTGAATTGCAGAGTGCATTAATGAATTATTTATGGTAATAAGGCCAGGCGATTGGCTGATGATGCCTTATAGTCATTGAATTTTATTGAACCGCCTTTTCACTTGATTATTTTCTATGTCAATGGCTTTCCTGTTTGTGTTGCCCATCAGCTCTGACACGATGGCCCGTTGAGGCACTCATTCCCGGATCACCGTTATTCAGCTATGAAGGCGACGAGGCGCAGAACTTTACAATTCCCAGAGTACGCGCTGGACTCTACAGACTTGAGATAAAAACCAAGACTGAAACACGCAATCATGCATCGCCCAACACGGTCTTGCTCTATGCCACCTCTAGCGCGCTTGATCATCTACCACTGTCGTACGAGACAACCAAAGGCAAGAAGCGACGAGCCCTCAAGTTTCTCCCTCGAAGAAGTCGTCGACGATTGTCTGTCTCTTGGTCCAAGAGGTATTTAACCCATCACACGTTAATCAACTCTTTTTATTTCTGCAATATCTCCTGAGCAATGTGAGATATCGAAATTTTTCATTGAATCTTTTTTGTAGCTTATGAAATGGAGAATAAAAAAGTTCTGATGTGAAATTTCGATATTTTTATTAGTTTACGAGATATCTGTGGTTTAACGTGATTGAATTTTTACAGCCACGTCGATCCACACCTGTCGACCTACTGCCTAGCCGTGACCTCGAGCGGCCTGGAGCATCCTCGCACGCTGTGCGCAGCGCAAAATGTTCTGCAAACCCACTCAAGGTCAACGCGGGGTGGTACGGGGTCGAAGGAGCGTCACATGGAGCCCGAGGGCCTTCACTGCGTCAATCAAACAAGACTCACTCTTCATGGGTTGAAATACAACACGACCTACGATTTTACACTCTATGTGGTAGGTATGCATATATTGAACGAGTCTAGTTGGTGACTAAAAATGCGTTCATCAGGTGAGCATGCGGAATCACGTGTCAACGCGCGTGTCATCGGAGAGCTTCAAGTTCCGGCGAACGCCGGCACAACTTTTGCGCTCCGATCGCTACGTCACGGCAAATCTTCGCAAGAGCGACGGTTTTATCAACTTCCACTATCGTCCGGAGCACAATGGCACCACCGAGTTCCACGTTCTACCTTGCGGCGGTGGAATTGTTCGCGCAAAACTGCGTGGGCCCTTTGGATACATTCAGGTAACTACTGCCAAAAACCAAGGATAAATGGTTAAATCATATTAAAAATTATCGATAAAGTCCCGGGTTTTTGGTGAGTGCGAACGTTCCCAGGAGTGCAGTCAGTGAAAATTCTTGCATATTGTCATTTTACTCATTTTTATGATCTTCAGAAGCGTGAGGTCGTGGGTCACGCGTCACTCAAAGCACCCTCACTGGAGCCCGGCCGGCGCTACACGCTTGGAATCTACGCGACACCGCAAGAGCTCATAAAAGTCTCCTCTGTCAAGGTCCTGGCCACGCAGGAGGGCTCTATCGTGTATCCGGAGGTGAGTCAGATTCGTCGGACTCGAGAATTTAATCGTTAACCGTGCTTTGTAACAATTCAGGTGCCCTTCAAGAGCGCTCCGAGAGAGTACCCGTCTCTGCGACGGTGCCACAATGTCACAGTGGCCGTGGAGTCGGCGGGCGCTGCCAAGTACTGCGTCCTGGTGCGTGAGCTGCGCGACGCCACGTCAGTGACGAGCATCCCAGACCAGTGCGGCCTCAATCGGCGCAGGAGGTCCGAGTACGCGTTCGAGCAGTGTGAGAACAAGTCGAATCCGCCTGGGCGTCAAGCTTTGCCTTTTACCATTCAGCGGCTGCAGCCCGGCAAGTCGTATCTAGTTCAAATCACGGCTCAGGCTCATGGTCGAGCCCTGTCGTATCAGCTGATCAGCGTGCGCACGAGGCGATCTTGCGCCTGAACCTATCATCTCCCACATCTGTGTAAATAGACGCCTGTGAGTGAATGTGCGCGTGTAACGCTAATTGTATTTTTTTACGTTGATTAATTTCTGTATCGTGGTATTTTTTTTTCTTTGCCAATCAGCGATTATCTTCAATAAAACAAAAAACACAATTGAAGATCGTTGAGTGTGTTCATCCAAGGTGGCAAGTTATAAAATTTTTCATCAAGGGATTTTTACATCCAATTAATTCTGTGTTACTTTTTTCAGATATTGCCACATCAATCACTGTGAAAATCCACAAGGTATAGAATAATTAATGGAAAGTAGATCTCTGTGAATTTTGCGTGAAATATGCCGAGTTTATTGTCGATCAGTACACAAGAGTTCGGTGTCTATGAGATGACGAAGATTTTCGCCGGGACTTTTCGCGGGTTCTGAGGCCAACAGAGCGTGTGCTCGCGTCAGCAGGAGTTTGCGGTCTTGGCTAGGACAGGATGCGAGCTCGCGGAGTGCTACGGCAGAGTAGAGCGCGAGACGCGCCCCGTGAGGATCGAGCAGAGAAGTCGTTTCCAGAACGCGGCGACAGAGTTGGATTTTCTGAGGGTCCGAGGGCTCCAGGAGTTGCAGCAGTGAGTGGCTCAAGGCGATGCAGTGCTGGTGGCCCGGGTGCAGCAGCACGGACAGCCTAAAACCCCCAGTTAATTCATTAACGAAACGATAAGCACGGATTGAAGACATGTAAAACTGACCGTGAGAGCAGGTCCCGCAACGCAGGTTGCTTGGCAATGCCCATGGCGCTATCAACCTCCTCACCGAGACGATCTGTCAGCTGGAGAACCTCCAAGGACGACAGAATACCTGAAGAAATTTTTTTTTTTACTCAGTTGAACTGGAAAATGATCGCTTGTGCTCATTTACCCGGACAGGCATTGCAATTCCACTCGGTCTCCACGTCCAGAGGATCCTTTGGTAGGATGAGCCCGGGACCGCAGGGGCAACGGAGTGTTCCAAGGTGACTTCCGAGCTCTGTGACGTCGCGACAGCGCTCGCACTTGCAGGAAAAGTACTTTGTGGCCAAGAGATGCTCTCGACGAGCGCGAGTGGTCCATAAAACGTGGGTGTACGTAGTGCTCAAGTGTTCGCCTCTGAAAACACACAGATTTAAACGCCATTACTACTGAATCATCACCTCAAATGCCTGGAGACTGTTTAAAAATTGATCAAACTCACTTGTGGATCGGCCGGGCAGCGTGCACGTAGATTTTCGGTCGGCCTCGACCGTCGAGGGAGAAGCTGTGCCGAGTATTGGCCAAGCAACAGTGCTCCAGGAGGCATGCAGTCGCATACAAGGCCTCGCAGCCCTCCGGAGGATTGGTCTCCAACCCGTTGACGTCAATCAACCCACATACCGTCGTCACAACGTTTTTTGGAACGTCCAGAGCCAGGACTGCCGCTCGCAAACGTTCAACCACGCTCTCCGTCTCCTCGTACGCTTCTGTGCCGACACCCCGCTGCGCGGAGTGACTCTCCAGGCTTGCCAGGGTGGCCCAACGTCGGGGATCCCGTTTGTAGATCAACAGCATCCGCAGGGGCAGCAGCAGATCGCACTGTGGGATGAGCTTTGTGCTCGAGAGAAGCGCACACTCGACGCCGTGGCGGTTGCGGTCGGTCAGGCCGGCACAGGAGGCTTTGCAGGCGTGCCACGAGCATCCAGAACAGCGTGCCGTCACATTTCGGTCGCCACAGCCGACGCAGACGCGCTGGTCACTGTGCAACGCCGGTCCCCACGCCAGTGGCGTCTCTGACAGTACCAGGTCTCCGGCGGCGAGGTCTCGTGTCGTGATCAAGTGTCTCCCGAGCTCAGGGCTACTCTCGACCCTCCAGCTTCGGCAGGAGACCTTGTGTTGTGGCCAATCTGACCGCTGGTGCGTCACTCCGCAGTAAAATTCCAGCCTGCACCCGGTGCAACGCAGATTGGCCGCGTTGCCGCACACGCTACACGATCCCATCGGTTAAAACTCGCGTTGTGAGCTGATGTGCTTAACCCGAGGGAACGGGCAACAGTTAATTATAGCTCAACTAGAATTAGATCTCGTCGACGGAGAGATGCGACAAGCTCACAACGCAGCTGCAGGTTTGTTTTATTTAATTTTATTTATTTATGATTTATTTTCTTTCGGTGTCGTTTGTGAAATCGTCGCGGGTCCCGCGGGAAAAACCGTGGCGACTCGTTTTTCCCCGCGTTGACCGTTTGTCAACGAGAGTGAGGAAAGCTTTAGATCTATGGGATGAGGTACATTGGTAGAAATTCTTGTCGCGGCTGTATATGGCAAACGATATTCCGAAAGTACAACGGCAACACGCCATCTCCTGTTTGCGGCATTAACATTAGAAACGTCTGTGACAAGCGCGCGTTATCCATATGTTGCTTCTTACGAGCCTGCTCGCTGATCGGCGAGAAAAACTGCCAGCGTGTTGCTTGCTTGTAGCTCTCGATTGCGAGACATATTCTTCCATCGCCAAATTCGGATGATTTTTCTTATCGGATGGTGTTTAGTTGAAAAATCATTTGCAATATATTCCGTTAGATACTCTATTCAATAAATAACAATATACAGATAGAGAAATCTGCAAAACCGCAGGCACATTTTTCTTTTTAACATTTGTTTTTGTTTTTTTTTCTGCGGTAAAATCAGTCGATGCCATTTGTCATGAGTAGTTTACAACTCTTAAGTTGACAATAATGGAAATTTTTCTAGATATTCAGTATTTATATGTATATATATATATATATCTTACAAAAATAGATAAAAGTACGGCTAAATAGTCATAGAAAAAATTATCTATCGCTGTGTTCATCGACGTTTTTTACTGTCGTCAACACAACGTGGCTTCGGTAGATGAATCTGCTGTCGCAGAAAATCACCGAGATCGCGGAAGCTGCAAACAAGATTATACAGAATTGTTGACGGTGACTCATATTCATTGGGGATGATACCGTCTACCGAGGATTCAAAAAAACTAAACAACGGAAACCAGATACGCGTGCGGTTGGAGTCACGTTGCATGAGTGCCTGGTTATTGGCCAGCGTGTGATAGTAGAGAAAGAGACGTGACGTGATGTAAAATGCAACAAACACATCGATGGAGTAGTGCTCGTGTGCCGCAAGGATGAAGAAGATTCCAAACATGTTGAGCATCCACGTGAACGTATGCAGGAAGTACAACTGACGATCAGTGTCTGAAAGAATTGACAAATTGTGTCCGATTAAATCACCACTGATTTTTCAATTAACTTGACCTACATTCTGTGATGAAAAAATTCAGCATTGTCAGTGCAACCGTGTGTCCACTGAACATGTAATCCCCGCACGTGCGTACACCCTGAATGGACATTCCGGCGCCCCGCCAAATCACGTACGCCATGGATATTTTGTTGTAGAGCTCGCCATAGGCCGTGCGAGCCCACGGCTCGTCAGGCGTCGGTCGTGGCTGGCACTGTAGATGCGCTCCCGGAACAGACAGCGACGTAATCAGCATGGTAACACATCGAAGTAAAAATACTGTGCCCGACAAGGCGAAGAAACGCCGCAGTAAAATAAATCTGAAAATTAATTCAACCGCAATTACAACTTAAATAACTAATTTTCTAATGATTTCAGGTCTACCTGTACTTGTGAAATATTAAAACCACCAGCCAGATGGCAAACAGCAGTGTTCCTGTCACCTCACACATGTCAAAGGCCCAGGGTATGTGTGGAACGTTGTCTAAAAAAATATCTGGCAACGGCGGGTACT
Source organism: Macrocentrus cingulum (assembly GCA_002156465.1). Lineage (NCBI taxonomy): Eukaryota > Metazoa > Arthropoda > Insecta > Hymenoptera > Braconidae > Macrocentrus > Macrocentrus cingulum. The sequence goes on from MVJL01005054.1 coordinate 139,915, forward strand.
TCTTCATGTCGGGCACACGGTCGTGCACAATTACCATCACAAAGGCCGTGATCCAGGTAACTATGAAGAGATAACCCAGGCTAATAAAAGCCTTCCAGATCTCTGGAGGTAGGTGTGACGCGTGACCGTCATCGGACACCGAGGCTGAGTAGAATTCGTGCTCGATCGAATTTTCGTGGTTTGTCGTGGCACTGGGCAACTGGAAAAAATTGTTATATTTATTTCTAACAAACCAGGGAGTTTTTAAAGACGACATGTCATACCTCCTGTCTCTGATGGGCGAAGAAATTGGACGATGCAAATAATTCAATCTGCCCCAGGTCAAATAGAAGTGCCATATTCTCCTTTTGAAGCTTTTTAATACTGATGTAGAGCCTCTTTATATCACCAATCCGCTCGATCCTCGCACCATTGTAGTTTGTTGATTTTAAATCATCCTCGCGAATGGTCAGCAGGGCTCGACCGTCAATGTCGTGCGCCTTGGCGAAGGACGTGCACGCACGATGGCCCTCCTGCTCCAGCCACTTGATCACATCGTCGTTCGTCCACTCTGTGATGTTTTTCGGTAGCTTGGACATGGTTTCACGACTCTCAGGCAACTCGTGGACAAATTGAGTGCCTGCAGATGCGAGCAATTAAACAAAGACTAAACGAAACAATGGAGTTTTATTAGTCATACCTTGCTTGTGAGGTTCTCGGGGGAAGTCTGAACAGAGAATCGAAGCCACACATTATTCCATTATCTCGTAGAGTGGATAAGAACAAGTTTTTAATTGTTTTTAGAGTACTCAGCTGGTAAAAATTACTACTAAACTGGCATATCAATCAATTATACATGATAAAATTGATGGAGAAGTTTCTTTGAATATATTTAGTTAATAAATTTTGATTTTATGAGAGCCAGAGACGTGTCAAACTCGCGGGGCACTTCCGCACGGTCATTTCAGAGGTTATCATCACAGCAAGCACAAGCGAGAGAATAAATAGATCTAATGATGCACTATTGACACTCACTAATGATCAAATCAATCCGAGTTTAGAAAAGAAAATACATATTACGACGTAAATCAAGGTCAGAGGGACGCGGGTGTGAGCTTGTGTGTGATAAATAGCGTGATTTAATCGTTATACGTAGGTTAAAAAACAGTTATTGTTTGCACTCAATAACATTTACATGTCAGTGTGAGTGAGTATTTATGCAGTTTCCGCATTTTATACATGTCCTAATAATTCAAATTCTTTATTTTAGATGGCGCGCTACTCCCAGGTTGGAAACTGCATGATCGACTCTTGATTAAACAATTTTTTATAAACAAAAAATAAAATATCAAGTACAATTTTTCGGCCAACCTTTCTCATAGTTCGCATGCAAGGTAGGCCAAAATTTTTTAATTTACAATATTATTCGAATGAAATAATACAAAATTTAATTCTCTACGATAAAAAATACATTTTTGCGTATATTTTTTATATACAAATCCATTTTTTTGACGGATAGAATATTTTTTCATCAACTTTTCAATTTTGAATCAGCCGTCAACTTTGCGCTCAAACGACGCCATCTTGACGACATGACTGCGCATGCGCGTACTCACACACACACTCGATTACATGACAAAGTTCCGACAAAGCTGCGCACAGCTGTACAGTGACAAATATATATTTTTTGTTGTAATGTTTTACATCAAAAGTTTATAAATTATTATCTAACATTATCACTCCCCAGTTGTGATGTCAATAGTTGACTGTAACTTGTGTGCGAAAGTGCGAGTGTAAAGCGTCCTTGTGATTGCGTTGCGGCGCGTGCAGGCCAAGGTAAGGTGTTTTTTTTTTCATGAATTTTGATAGACAATTATTCTTGTTTTATTAATTAAATACCGGCATTGTTTGCAGTTGAGTCACTTGAACGTGGTTTCCGGTGTGAAGTTGTGTGCGGGCGTGGCGTGTTGGCCATCAGAGAGTAGCAGTGTACACATATACCGAGTGCTCATAATGACGGAAGAGTGATTTTTTAAACGGGACATTGTTTTCACAAGGTCATCAAACTCTGCAATGGTTAGATAAAGTTCAGTGTTGGTGTGCTTCGTGCTGAGTTGGCAATCTTGACGTTGACCGTGAGTTGTCGTGGAACATAACCTCAATATCTCCATGTAGTGCCGTAGCGGTGTTGGATATATCATGAGATTGTGCAGATGTACTTAAGAGTACTTATCACTTGAACAGACTAATGTACTTATTATCAAGTGTCTCACAAACTATTTATCAAATTAATGTGCTATGAGTGGCCAAAAGTTTCAGTATGATGAGAGTGGAGGAACATTTTTCTACTTTTTACTCTCTTTCCTCGCACTTATTCTCGTGCCCGGAACCTATTACCTCTGGCCACGCTCCCTCAAGCAAGGTTAGTACCCAATTAACCTTATGAATCATACTATAATTGAATATAATACTCATTATGACTGGATTAACGCAATTTTTGCCCCTGCGAAGACCCAGAGAATCTGTCGAGAGAGTGTAGATGTCCAGGATGTCGGAAAAAGAAAGATATCCTGCTGAAAAATGACCCCTGGAAGGACACTCGAGCTTTATTATTGTAAGTTAAAAATCAATTTAACAAAAAATCTCAATATAAACACAATTAAATAAAATTATTTAATGTGCAGGAAGTGCTTCATCATCGTCTGTTGGATTGCCTTGGCTCTTCTGGCCTACAAAGTCTCGCAGTATGACGCAGAAATGGCAAATTTTGACCCTTACGAGATCCTGGGAGTATCTACGGTACTTAACCTCACTTAAAAACCCCCTATAAAATCAAAATAATGTAATTCATGATTTAGGGGGCCTCTGAGAGAGAAATTAAGCGAGCCTATCGCAAGCTCTCGCTAATTCTGCATCCTGACAAAGAGACCGGTGATGAAAAAGCCTTTATGAAGCTGACAAAAGGTAAATAAACCTTAATTCTTTTTATTTTTAAAAACATTAATTAATTTTATACTAAATTTAATCATTTATTTACAGCGTATCAGGCGCTGACTGACGATCAGGCGAGGAAAAATTGGGAAAAATATGGGAATCCGGATGGTCCGGGTGCAATGAGCTTCGGTATTGCCCTGCCCTCGTGGATCGTCGAGAAAAAGAATTCCGTGTGGGTCCTCGGGTTGTATGCGATGGTATTTATGGTGGCACTGCCCACAGTCGTTGGAATGTGGTGGTACAAGAGTATCCGCTACACGGGTGATCAGGTACTGCTGGCCACAACGAAAACGTACTACGGATTCTTCAGCTCACAGCGCGTGACAGCTCTGAAGCGCATTATCATGATTCTCGGTGCATCGGACGAGTTTAATCGCGAGTCAAATGCCGAGATGCCGGCTCACCAGTCCGATAACGAGGAGGTGCCGGCACTAATGAAGAAAATTTCCAATCTCGGTGAGAAAAATAAGGAACACCCACTGTGCCGACTCTACTCAATCAAAGCACGTGCAATTATTTACGCTCATCTCTACCGTATGGCACTGTCTCCGAGTCTAGAAGTCGCACGGCAATATATCGTGGGCAAATGTCCCTACCTCATTCAAGAGATGATTATGTGCATCAATCAATTGATCTTCCTGGCGTACAGTGGTCGCTTGCCGGTGTTGCCGCTCATTGAGACCATCGAGAACTGTATGAAATTGAGTCCAATGATTGTACAGGGCTTCTGGGAGTTTACAAATCCTCTGCTGCAGCTGCCTCACATTGAGGAAGAACACTTGAAGCACTTTCTCGGTAAGAAGCGCAAGATCAAGACACTGCAGCAGCTAGCACAGCTAAAGGGTGACGAACGACGGCAGATTTTACGCAGTCTGTCCGACGAGCAGTACGAGGATATAATGCGGGTACTCGGCAGCATGCCATACATCGATTTCAAGGTTCAATCCGAAGTTATCGATGATGACAATCCGACGGTTTACACGGCGGATGCCTTGGTCACTGTTACGGTCACGTTAACGCGTAAAGACATGAGCCACTTGTTTGGCGACGAGTCTGTCAAGGAAAAAACAGTGGATGATGAGGAGAAAGAGCCGAATGATGATGCGGATCTGCCGCCAATGACTCCCACCTGGAAGAAGCAGAAAAAGGGTCCGAAAAAAATTCGTAATAAGAAGCAAAAACCGGCGAAAAAGTTGCCAAAAACCAAAGGCAAGCCGAAGGATGAAGAGGGCAGTGATAATAAGCCAGAGAAAATTGTCAAAGAGTCTGTGAGTGACAGTGAAGAGAGTGATAAAAGTGATGAGGAGACCGTGCCGGAGGTCAAGGAGGAGGAGCAATTTGATGATGACGATGCCGAATGGGAGAAGTTTCAGCAGCGTATTTCCAAGCGTGAAAAAATCCTTGAGGGTCGCAGCAACGTATCGCACGAGGTTCATTGTCCGCTGTTTCCCGATATTAAGCAGGAGTACTGGTGGGTTTACATTTGCGATCGCAAGAGCCACACTCTCATCACTACTCCGGTTTATATCACGTCACTCGTTGACACCGAGGAAGTGCAATTGCGTTTCCGCGCTCCCTCCTGGCCTCGTGTTTACTCCTTCTCCGTCTGCTTGCGCAGCGATTCGTATTTCGGCTTCTATCAGACGCAGGACATCAAGGTAATATCCGTTTTCAGATGATTTTCTTCTCTAGATTTTCATGCAATTTTCTTTTTCTAGCTTGATGTAAAAGAAGCACCTGCTGTGCCAACGCAACATCCACAATGGGACATTTCGGATGAAGAAACTGCCGAGGATATGGATATCGGTGACGAACATTCCGAGTACACGACCGATGAGGACGTGAGCGATGAGTAAAAATGCCAGTTAAATTTTTTTACATGGGGTTCTTTTATAATTCAGGTACAACCCTCTGTTTTTTTTTTTTTACTCACAGACATTTTTAGTTTGTGCGGGATATCTGTGAAAGGGGCATAAAAATGATGTGTGTGTAGAATTAAAAAAAAAATAGTGAATTTTAACATATATGAAACGTGATTGATACAACGCGTTGTGTTAATTTTGACGCTGTTGGTGGTTATTTAGTGAAAAGATTGTGCACACACATACACACACACACACACAACACTTTGTAATAAAAACCAAATTGTCTATCCGTTTTAAATATCCGTAGCTTTTTGCTTACCCGGCCTTTCGCTGCGGGCAATCAAGCGGAAAATGTGCCTTTTGTGTTGAGAAATTGAAACAGTTGATCGAAAGTATCTAAAGCACGATGAATCTCGTGAGTGTGTGAAATTTATTTTTTAAAATATTAACGACTAATATCAATTTTTCATCTTTGTTTTTTCCAGGTACGAGTGATTTTTCTTCTTCTGCTGTTGCACGCGTGGCGTCCAGCACGATGTAAGTCCGAAAAATATTTACTTTTGCATGTCTAATTACATGTTGTATTTAGGTAATAGTTCTTTGGGCCAAGTTTTTACATTTGTAAAGACAGACAAGCAGGGAAACGTAAAATGGGGAGTTCGTCATCATATTCCACGCAACAAACGCCCGATTAATCGATCGTATAGTGAAAATAATTATTTTTATTCAACATAAATGTTCCTGAGGTTAAGTATAACTTGGTATGTTTGATAAACGACATGAAATTAATTTATTTTAGTCGTTAGAGTGTGATAAACTCGCAAATTTCCGTTTCCACATGTCCATTTCCGTTAACAGGCATCCAATCCTGAAGAAAAAAACAATTTTTTTGTCAAGGTATGTGGGATTTTTTTAATTTGTAAAAAAATACTTACATATTTTTTATCACAATAGAGTCATAAATATCGGTATCAGTGGCCTGTAAAGCGCGAGGAGGAGATTTATCGCGCAGTAAGGCGGCAGAATTTGACGAAAGTTTCTTCACTTCATCGCAGTAGAAATATGACAATGCATCTACGGATTTTAAGACTTCTTCCATCTGCATGAGCTTTCTCTGCAACTGCATGATGCTTCTGAAACACATGGGATGTGGTATTAAATTAAAAGCATGGATTTAAACGCATGGTAACTCACTGTGCGCTGTCCTGCAACTGCACGCACTGCAACTGACGATTTCTCGCCGCGAGAAAGTCAAAAACAAGCTTCACCATGGCTCTAGGTTTGTCCCGGGAATTGCGTTTAATCAGGGAACTGTCATTTAGTAAATTTATTGCCCCGTCTAATGGCTTAGATATCTCAGACATCCAACTGACATCCGAGAATGTCTTTAGCTCGGTATTTTGAACAGACAGGACGTCAAATTCTTCCTTTAATCGACCAATCCGTCGTAAAAATATATTTATTTTGTTTCCCAAATCTTCAATCATCGCGTTAGTCTCAGATTTCCCGGGTTTTTGTGAAAAATGTAGAAATTCCGTGTTTAAAACCTCGACTGCCGCTGTGAGGCGGTTTACATCGCGATTTAGTGTTTGTAAATGTGAATCACACAGGTCTCTGTAAATTTTCCAGGTTATTGTGGGATGAAAAATAATAGGAATTGATTAACTTACATCATTATTCCCAGAGCAAGTATGTAGGAGCGGTAGAGGTCGACCTCGTGTTGTATAAAAAATAATGTTGCGCCATAATACTCACGTAATGTTTGATAATCACAGTCTTCGCGCGGTTTTGCAAGCATCTCTTCTACCCGAAGGGGTAGTTTAATCTTTGGGATATTTTTTATACAAAAATCATCGTTTTTAAAAATCATTAGACAGTCATCCTAGAATTAAAGCAATTATTAGTTAATTATATCGAGTCACTAATGTTGTAAAGTAAAAAAAATAATATTTTCTGTTTTTTTAGTAAAATCAATAATGACAATGAATTTTTTAATGTTTGACGAAGAAAAAAAATTTTTTTTTTTTTCGTAAAATTTTTGAAGAAAAAATTTCACAGTTTTCGTAATTTTTTCAATTTTTTGCCAATAACTCGGTAAATAATTGAGATAGTAAAAAATATCATATGACATAAATGATAGGGAATTGAATTTCCTATAAAAAATGTTGAGTAAAATTTTTTGATATTTTCATTGGTTTTTGAGATATTTTGAAAAATAAAAATTTTTAAAAATCAATAATATCTCAGAAACTTAAAGAGATATAAAAAATTTTATTTGACATTTTTTGTAGATAATTGAATGCCCGATTTTTTTACTCTAATGACATTTTTCATTATTTTGCTTATTTATCGAGTTATCGCAAAAAAACTAAAAAAAATCACGAAACATGCCCGATTTTCGAGGGGTATGTCTTTAAAAATTTCTCAAAAAAATTTTTTCTTTTTATTATTTTTAATAATGAACATACGCTTTTTTGACATTAGTGATGCGATATTTTACTGATATTCTACAAGAAAAAAAATATATTACCGGGGATTGCGTGAAAAAATCTTCATTGCAAAGAAGTTTCCCGGTAGAGTCCGTTAAAATCTGTGTTTTTGGATCCAACGCGGGATCAATACAGCTCTGAATAATCTCCTTGAGTTGGGCAACAGTTATAGATGAATTGTTAACCGAAAAGTAGTCAAATTTATACAACGGGCAAACAAAGACGCGAATTATCTGTACATAAAACAAAAAAAAACTCGTAATTAACGTTGAAACTCATTTAAACTTTTTATGTTTTAGATGTACCTTTTTTTCAAGAATCGACTTTAGCATCGTGAATATAACTACGTCATTACCGCCGCTCTCGATCCGTCCTCGTGCTCGCGGGTCCCACTGCAGTGCCACACGAAACCAATGCACCAGATCGCATCGTAAACACCTCAATACAAATAGTCAAGGTAGTTAAAAATTTTTTTTCAACTTCAGGACAATCATTCCCATGTGCTTACTCACTCTGAGACGTGACTGGGTCCCTGAATATCCTGGTAAAACTCGATTTTTCCGTTAATTTCACGGGCAGAAATGTCCTCGTACTTTTTGCGATGTACATGCTCTAACCTGATTGAAAATAATGGAATAAATTGATGCTTTTTCTCAATTTCAAGGGATTATTTTCCGTTTTCAACGGAATTTACCAAGTTTTTGTCATCGGCATGCCGGGTAAAAATGGTCGGACACCAGTGACAACTTCATAGAAGAGAATTCCCAAGCTCCAATAGTCCACAGTGCTGCTGTAACGCTGACGCCAGAGCAGTTCAGGCGCGACGTAGTTGAGTGTGCCAACAAGAGACGCAGACACACTGGCCTCGTCGAGTTCTTTCGCATAGCCCAAGTCAATCAGCTTATAAACTATCTAAACAAGAATTTAAATCAAGATACAGTCCTGGAGGAGGCTCACAGACAGCTCACCCTGTCCTTGGTCTGCTGCAGCACGACATTCTCAGGCTTCAAGTCGCGATGGGTGACTTTGGATCCATGCAGATACTCCACTGCCGATGAGACATCGGTCATGACAGCTCGAACTTCCTGTTCACGGAGGCCACAAAAATTCTTCGGATCATTGAGGACCTGGATCAACCGGGAATTAATATTTCTGTCAACGATGTTTGGAGGGAAAACTCACGGTCCTCAGATCACCCCGATTGCAGTACTCCATGCAGAGCACTGGCAGACATTCTTCTGGTTGATCCAAGTCTTTGGGTAGTTTCCGGGTACTCACGATGTTTGGATGGTTCAGGGAATTCATTATCTCGACCTCCTGGATCCATCGTTCTACTTGTCTGCTTGTAAGTTTACTTGCAGAAACGTGACAGCGTTTAATCGCTGCGGATTTTCGAGGATTTAAGTAGCGAATTTAGATTGATTGTTGATACTGAGTTCTTACCGATTATTTCATTGTTTTCTGTGTTTTTAAACAATTCTACCAGGCCAAAAGCACCCGCTCCAAGGCCTCGCTCGCGAATCCACTGTTTTCCTTCTCTTTCTTTGTCACGCGACATAATTTTACATTCAAGAAAATTAATTAATTAGGATAGAGTAGCATTACTGATGATTATAGGCTAAGAAATTGGTTTTTCCCACGTATTATTCTTGCACAACCATGTACAATCAGAGTACATAACCTGTATTGTAAATAATTATATCGAAAAAACAAATAATGTTATCGATAAAACAGATATTAGTTGACTGTTGGTAAAATAATTTTTGTTATGTATACAAATTTAAATTTTATTATGTATATCATTGTAAATCGTAAATCATGCGATTTACATCGATGAATTCGTTGTTTTTCCTTGAAAAACAATGGGATTCATACTTGTTTTTAGTGGTTTCCATTGTTATTGGAAAATCTATCGACAATTAATTTATAAAAATCGCGAGTTAAACACGTAAATTCATGTTTTTTAAACCTAAATTTCTCGTCTTTTGTTGAAAAATGTTCGATTTGTGATGCATAAATATTAACTAAATTGCATTACAAAATAATTAATAGATATTTGCTTTAAAAAATTTTAGAAAAAAATATTAAAACTACACAAGAGGTTGAGTTTGTTCAAGTGTTTGTATGTAAACAAACATCATCAGCTGATTCATCGCGTTGTACAAATAGATTTATTTTAAGGCTTGGTACTTTCAAAGGTTGGTAGAATATTACTCAAATACTGTCGACACATTTTTGTTACATAATAACCCCAGGAATATATTGAATTTTCAGTGACTACTACTACTACTACTACTGTCTGTCCGCCTCTCCAATTTAGAGCAAATGGGTCACAGAAAGCAACGAAGCGTCGATGGATTATTGAGTGGCACGGCACACAATATCCCATCACTCAATGGTACTTCAATCAGTCGAGTGGTTTTATCTCCATGATAAGACACATCCACTGGCTTTATATCTTGGGTTGTTGGAGCACACGCGGCGCAGTGAGCTCGTCGTGAAATATCGGGAAAGGACGCGCGAGTGTGGTGGCCTCAGTCAAACACCAGCTTCCTCACGGCCAATAATAGTCCCTCTCTCAACAATGACGAGGAATTGCCATTTTACTTGGCATTCTCGCAGATTTCCTCATTCGCGACGTTGATAGAGTAATAGCTCTCTCGTTATCTCATGACGTTTGTCTAAAGAGAGACGAGTGCATCAGAATTTCTGCCATTGCAGATTCTCCAAACATGTCGAGTGTCACTGGGAAACTTGTGCTGGGCATTGACCTGGGTACAACATCGGTCAAAGTTGTCATTCTTTCGCCGGAAAGCCTGCAAATTGTCGCCAAACAATCCAAGGACACGCAGGCAAATGTGCCCAGTGCGCTTGGCTTTGAAGGCAACAAGCAGGATGTCCCAAAAATCCTGTCAGCTGTTCACAGCTGTGTGTCACGACTGCCAAAGGATCTCTTGAAGCACGTGAGTATGACAGCCCGCAAATTTTTCCTTCCAACATCTGATTATTCTTTTTTTTTCAGGTGGATAAAATCGGTGTATGCGGTCAGATGCACGGCGTCGCTCTGTGGCGAGCTCCACTGGCGACAAAAGACGCATTCAAGCTGGAAATTGAGCGAGAGGACGTGTCACACCTGTACACCTGGCAGGACGCACGTTGTGACGAGGTATTTCTGGAGTCACTGCCGAAATCCGCGAGTCACCTGCCCGTCCACGCCGGCTATGGCTGCGCCACGCTCTTCTGGTTTGCCAGGCACAAGTATGCTCGATCTTTAATCCTTTAAAATACCGGATAATAATTCGTATGACTCAATTTCTAGGCCGGAGAGGCTGCAGCCGTACGACCGGTGTGGCACAGTGCAGGATTTGGTGGTGAGTCTGCTGTCGGGAAGTGATGATGTGGTGATGAGCACGCAGAACGCCGCCAGTTGGGGCTATTTTCTCACCGAGGAGGCTCGCTGGGAGACTGAGGTCATGGCCGAGGCGGCCTTCCCCGTGAATTTACTGCCGAAAACAATCCTGCAGCCGGGACAAGTGGCGGGCAAGCTTGCGCGCACTTGGTTTGGCATTCCTGCAGGCATTCCCATAGGTAACACGACTTTACGATTTGAAAATCAATTTTTAAAAATCTTAATTTACCTTTTACTGGCGCAGGTGTTGCTCTCGGCGATCTCCAGTGCTCTGTCCGTGCGCTGCTCAAGGCCCCGGACGAAGCGGTGCTGAATATTTCCACGTCTGCCCAACTGACCTACGTCCAGCCGACTTTTGCGCCCGGGACAACAACAGAATCTGGCATCGAGTACTTTCCCTACTTTAACGGAGAGTACCTAGCCGTGGCGGCGTCACTCAACGGTGGCAACGCTCTCGCCACGTTTGTAAAGACCCTGCAACACTGGACTATGGATCTGGGCTTCTCTGTGCCTCAGTGTAAGCAAGATAAACATTGTCAACTCCCGAAAAATGTCGTGTAACTCGGAGTTTTCTTACAGCCAAGGTGTGGGAGAAACTCATCAGTCTTGGCGAGGCTCACCAGCCCGATGCGACTGCCAATACGATGGAGATTGAGCCCCTTCTTCTTGGCGAACGCTATCTACCTGGAAAAACCGCGTCCGTAACGGGAATTACTCTGGATACTCTCGGCCTCGGCAGTGTCTTCTCTGCCCTCTGCTCTGGCGTTATTAAGAACCTTCACAAGTAAGAAAAAAAACGTTTTTCCGATCCGAGTGAGTGAAATTAATTCGAAAAAAATTCATACAGCATGATGACACGAGAGTTGCTGCGTGAAAAGGGTATCCAGCGAATTGTAGGCAACGGTTCAGGCCTCGTGCGCAATCCAGTGCTTCAGCGTCAAGTTCTGCACTGGTACAAACTGCCTCTAGAGCTCGGTCAGACGCGGCTCTGGGCGCTGCTCTAGCTGCTCTGAAGTTACAGTAATGAATTAATTGCTCCCTCTCCCCGGACAATCGTAGAATTAAAAATGAGGTTTATTGAAATGATTATTTAACATCTACTCGTACAAAAATAGAATAGACTAATTGTTGTCAGTGATCGCGATTCCAGCGCCAAATTGTTGCGTCGTCGCACACGCACAGGAGCACAGATCCGTCGCGACTGAGGCTGGTTTGACGAATGGGCGCGGTGCAGCGTGGATGTTGGAGCGAGAAGCATCGTGCTTGGCCGGGCTCGTCGACCTCCAGGTCCCAGACGTAGGTGCGACCCACCTGGTTGCCCAGGGCGATAGTTTTCTGCCAGAAATCCATGGAGAAGCGAATGAACCAAATGTCACACTCCTTAAACTCAAAGCGATGCATGACCGTGGCGCTGGTCTCGTTGCTGCGCAGCTGCGAGTCCTCGAGACGTCCGGGCTTCCAACAGACGATGCAATTCTCGCAGGACTTGCTCAGGATAAAGTCGCCATACCATTTAACGCAGTCGACATAGTTGCGGTGGACATCACGGGTAGTAAAGTCGGGAAAGTGCTGGAGAATCGTGTCAAATGGCCGGCCACTTCGTGTCGGATTGCAAAAGTACGACTGCTTGATGGCGTCGCGCATGTCGGCTCGATCGAGGGACCAGAGCTTGAGTGCGTGGTCCATACCGCAGGAGATAATCCGCTCGCCTTTCATGTCAAAGTCGGCACTGAGTACCTCGTCACGGTGGCCCTCGACACCGCCAAAAATTGCCACGCACACGTCGGACTTGATGTTCCACAGACGAAGCGCGTGGTCCTTGGAGGCGGATAGAAGAATGTTCGGGTCGCGCGGGTGTACTTTCAGCTCGTTTATCGCGTGTCCATGGCCAATGTAGTGCTTGACGCAGGTCATTGTCACGGGACTGATGACTCGGACGACTCCCCGTGAGCCAGCGACTGCTAACAGTGGCTTTCCCGCCTCGTCGTACGTCCAGGCACACGTGTAGAAATTCTCCTCGGCGTCGGGATCGGCATAGCACTGGCGCAGGCGGATATTACTGCCCTCCGGACACTCGTAGATGCTCACGCGGTTGCTCCCCACCGACGCGAAGATCATTGGCTCACCCTCCTTCAAGTGGTGATTGAACTGCACGCCGAATAGCGGCTGTCCGTGATCCTCCTTGATGCTGCAGCAGTATTTGTAGAGAGGTTTGTCGTTCGAGGGTTTGTTTTTCGCAGTTTTACTGCGTCGACGACCCTTGCGTCGATAGCCCCGCGCGCTCGGAGTTGGTGTGTCGCTACGGTGCGTTCCTGCCGTGGAATTGCTGCCAATGCTGCACTCCGTCTCGTCGCTGTCGTTCTCGCTCTCCTCGTGGCTCGACGCGTACGCCGTCTTGCCAGATTTCTTCATTGTAGCCGGCGGAAATTTATCGGCGCGTTCAGAGAGCTCAAGCCTGTTTGCAGGCTGAGGATTCCGGTGCAGAGGCTTAGAAGACGTTGGCCCAACAGTTGGACGTTTGCTGCGTCTAGAGCGTTTACGCAGATGAAGCGAAGGACTTGATATCTCTCAGCGAGTGCACGTGATTTGTGGTAATTTACGCCCGGATTAGACGACGCTCCGAAACAGTACACGAAACACACGCGACCTGAGATAACATAGTGCTCGGCTACTTGGCGCAAATCTGTTTTCACCTGCAAGACCGATATTGGAGGTTAGGTCGAGGGATTTTGCAGGACTTTCAAGGGCTACTTACCTCGCTGATGGACTGGCTGATCTCACCGTCAATTGCAAAAATTAGTAAGTCAACTGTCTGCCTCGTTACCTCGGAGATTTTCTCGCACTGGTGCACGATGAGTGAAGTATTTGTCTTTCCGGCGGCGCGGTGCAGGGCTCGAGCGATGTTTTCACCAAGTTTCGTGGGCGCAATCACCTGTGGGTGAATAGGATCATCGTAGATTTTAGCGGGGATTTCGATTGTGCTTAGTAGAGATAGTTTTTGTCATACCAAAAGAGATATTGTTGACGGTTTTAGTGGTACACTGCTGATGAACGGCAAAACCCCGGCCATTATTGCATTTGGGAGGGAAAATACGACAAAGGTTAGAATAATCTTTACGCGGGAATATTTGAGAGTGGAGGAATGATAAGAGTGCCGACTTTAGCTCAATTGTAGTGTGTGTATAAGTACGTTTGTGTATTTTTTTGGATTTGCTGAAACAATTATTATACTGTATGCATTGTTTGTATGATTTGAAACATTTCTATGCTTAGAATAATTATAATTATTTAATTTTTAATTTAGTTGCACCAGCTACATTGTCATTGATACAGAAAGTAAGGTTAGAAAATCTGTCACATTTTTATAAACAAAAATTCACCTTAAAAATGTAAATATTCTATTTTTTAAGATGACATATTCGTAAATTATGATATTAATGACTGTATTTTTCATTATTTATAATTATTTAAGTTGATTACAATAATTTTAGTGATTAATTTCATACAATACAACGGTATTATTTATATTATAATTGTAAAACTATGTAAAATAGTCTAATAATTTAATAAAAAATATTTAATTTATCATAAGTAATTGTAAATTAATTATTTATCCCTTAAAACATCAATTTTTTATAGATTTAAACAAACCTGCCACCTCCTGTGATTTCTGTTTGCCAAGTAAAACCTCTAAAATCGTCGAAAATTTTCGAAATGTATTAGGAACATAGGAGAATAAAAGAAGTCTATCGAGCAAAAATTCAAAATTATCTGAGACTAAGTTATCATCAAGCGGTAAAGAAGGGCAATATTTTGAATTTTAGTTTAGTTGTTTACTGACAGATGGCGCCACGGGTTTCAAAACAAAGAAATCTGGACGAAAATTTCGTTGAAATTGACGAGATGTATCAGGAACACAGGATAGCCGAAGAAGTCGATCAATAATATTTACATGCCGGTGGCGCCATCTAGCGGTGAAAGATGGAACTAAAATCAATGTTTTGAATTTTAGTTCAACCATTTACCGACAGATGGCGCCACAGGTCTCGAAAACATTGAGTTTTGAACGAAAATTTTGCTGAAATTGACAAGATGTATCAGGAACATAGGATAGCCAAAGAAGTCGATCAATAATATTTACATGTCGGTGGCGCCATCTAGCGGCGAAAGACGGAACTAAAATCAATGTTTTGAATTTTAGTTCAGCCATTTACCGACAGATGGCGCCACGGGTCTCAAAAACATTGAGTTTTGAACGAAAATTTTGCTGGAATTGACAAGATGTATCAGGAACATAGGATAGCCAAAGAAGTCGATCAATAATATTTACATGTTAGTGGCGCCATCTAGCGGCGAAAAAAAGAACTAAAATCAATGTTTTGAATTTTAGCTTGACCATTTACCGACGGAAGGCATCGCAGACCCGAAAGATATCAATTTCATGACGAAAATTTTGCTGAAAACGACAAGATGTATTAGGAGTATAGGATGATGTAGAAGGTATTCAACGAAAAATTCGAAATTAACCAATAAATACCGAATTTTATTGATAAATACTGCAAAAAAATTCACAAAAATTACAAAAATTCATTGCAATAAATCATTAAATATACAAAATACATATTGTTATTATTTTTTATTAGTTTAAATATTATTTATGAAGGTATAAGTGTAAATTTTTTTTATTAAATGACAGTTTTAAGTTAATAATATTGTTTTTTAGTGACTGTGAGCTTGTTTAACATGGCGACTGCTTGAAACCAAAATCTTTGAACACTTCTGCCGCAATATTTCACGCATGTGCAGAGTATTTATCACAAGTTCATCAGCTCTGGAGTGTAGTCCCCCATTTTTTCAGCGACTCATCTGTGTAGTCGTGTAGTGATTCAGTGTATTTTCCTAACATTCTGCCCCTGACATAACTCTCATTGTCATCGAAAACAGTGTCTTACTCGTGTGAACAGTGGTTTCATGTCAATCTCAACACTTGGTGATGTCCGCGTACACATTTAGTCAAAAAACATTCGTCCCTGTGCCGCCCGAGAAGGGCAGCTTTCCTCTGGACCATCAGGGCTCCTGCAAAACGCCCATGCTCAAGTACATGCGTTGTCTGGCTGAAAATAAGAACAACAATACTTTGTGTCGGGATGTTGCTAAGGAGTACTTGGGCTGTCGGATGGACAATAATCTCATGAGCCGCGAGGAATGGTCGAAACTCGGCTTCAAAGACGAGCAATCCTCCTAACCACCTTCTATCCTCTAATTACAACAGTATACCCAGCTAATCCTGGATAATTCTGGCAATTAAAAGTATTTTCAACCTTAAATCCAGAGACAAACTATAAATTAACAAGATAAATTCACACAAAATTCTTAAAATCAATATCGCGAGTGAGGTTAGGTTGATTTAGACGTGGAAAAGCAAATATTATCATCATAAAATAAATTTAAATTGGATTTTTTTTATCCAACTGATTGAAATTAAATTTGTGACGTATTCAAACGAGTTATTGACCAACGACAGAGAACTCTGTGATATTTACACAAACTATTAACCAAAGGGATCACAAGTGGCATATCGAAGTCAACCAGACAACGGTGCCAAGGTTACAACGCAGTAAAACAAATATACTAGAAGAATTAGATTTAGAAAGAAAAACAATCTTAATAAATTAATGAGAATGAAAAAATACGCTTAAAGGTTAGTTAGAGCATTTGCTTATTTTTTTCCGTGATCTTGGCACCATGTCTTCGAGGAAGAGAGTCCTGGTGGGCTGTACAGGCAGTGTGGCGACGATAAAATTACCGGCACTGTGTGAAAAGCTGCGAGATCACGCAGATGTGCGTGTTGTCGTCACCGAGAAGGCCAAACACTTCCTCAAGGACCTTCAGCTGCCTGCAGGCACCCAAGTCTTGTCCGACACGGTGGAGTGGGCTGCCTGGCAGGATCGGGGCGATCCTGTGCTGCACATTGACCTGGTTAAGTGGGCGGATTTGTTCCTGATCGCTCCGCTCGACGCAAACACGCTGGGGAAACTTGCGTCAGGAATTTGCGACAATCTGTTGACCTGTGTGGCTCGAGCCTGGGATCCGACCAAGCCACTGCTCTTCTGTCCTGCGATGAACACAAAAATGTGGGATCATCCAGTCACTGCGCCCCAGGTAAGCTTCGTTTGCTCGCGTGAGAGCGCGACAGTCGAGAAGGAGCCACGAAATTCACGAATATCTCGAATAACTCTTTGTTTTAGAGAATTTTCACCTGGATATTTTTTGCAGAGAATTTCAAGAGCTAGAAAAATAATCTCTAGAGAAAATACTCTAAATGCCGTAGTTTTTGAGATATTTGTGAGAAATCATGAAAATCCACTGTCAAGCTACTGCAAACTCGTAAAAGTCGAATGTTTCTTGCTGCTGCAGGTGGCCTTGCTCAAGTCTTGGGGCTACAAGGAGATTAGTTGCATCTCGAAGACCCTGATGTGTGGTGATACAGGTATTGGGGCCATGGCAGAGGTCGACACAATTGTCCACGCGACGCTACGCTCTCTCAACCCCTGGGATCCATACTCTCCTCCGGATTATCGTCTTTAATACTGTCGCAAAATAACAAACGATTATAGATAAATTTGTGAATACATCCACGTTACGAAAAAAACAAATTTTTTCTATGTCTTCTTTCAATTTAAATCCTCAAAAAAATCCACTTTCCTCACAATTCAATCCAACTACTCATTAAAAAAAAACTATTAATAAAAAAAATATTGGTAAATAAATTTTTAAAATAAAAAATACATAATTAACAGGATGATATATTGAAATTTTATGTCAGGAATTTTTTAGTGATTAATAAAATTTATTATTTATATTCTAGACGTAGATATCACAGTTTAAAAAACTGATGCACAATTTATCGTGCTCAAAATTAATATATATAATATATTTATATATATATAAAACTATATAAACCGTCCTAATATATATAAAATCGATGATGCAAGTAGATAAATAGGACGGACATACGATTGACAATTGTAAATTCATATATAAATTAAATATTTAGTTAAATACAGCTAAAAAATCTTCATCAATGTGTTTGTGTGTGTATAAAAGTTAAAAAACTTTAGGCGTATTAAAGAAAACAATTAGGCAGTGATGAAAACACTTTGATATCGCATAAAATTATGAAAATTGTAAGAAAAAAAAAATTCTTACGTTTTTTTTCCTCTAAACTTTCAGCGAGTTGTCTTTTTCATTTGACTTTGCCTAGAGTGTTTCAGGAGAAGAGGCAATTTGGATAATTTTTTTTATTATCAACAGGGGGAAAAATCATCCAGCTATGTGATCCACATGGCGAGGAAGACAGCGAGCAGGAGAGAAATTGCGAGCACCGGTCGGTCAGCCGGTGCTGGAACGTAGATAATTCTTGCCCGTCGATCGGGCAGATCTACGTCGTTTGTCTCGAGTTCTGGTGGGCAACCCATCCAGAAGGGTGCGGATGGACGAATTTTATCGTGCGCCACGCGCATTCTCAAATCGTCAAATTCCCAGAAGCCTTTTCCCTTGAAAAAGTACGTTTTGCCTGTGGAAAAAAATTTTTTTTTAGTGATCATAAGAATAATGCGATGTTTAAAAGATGATTTTTACCGTTATTCCACTGGAAAACTGCGTCAATATTGTACCCAACTCCGGCAAACATGCTCATGTCACGCGGATAATCGAGCTCAACGTGATTGACTGCCTCGTCGAACCTGCAAAGAAAAAATTATCACCGTTAAACGCGTGGATTTGGTAAAACAAAAATGTAGAAATTGAATAAAACTGACCTCCAGTACATTGTGCCGCTGAAAAAGTAAGTGCGACTATTGTGTCCCCAAACCATGGCTCCGTCAATCTTCTCCAAATTGGCCGGAAGACCCAGATGTCGCAGGGGCCTTGGATAACCAGGCTCCAAAATGTTTGCATTGAAGACATAGTAGTTTTTGCCAATAAAAAAGACGATTTTTTTATCTATTCGTTCATAAACGGCATCCACATGATCAATATCCTCCGGTAAATTGAATAGACGAATTATTTCTGCAGGATAACCCGCGTAGAGACCGGCATCACCAATTCGCCACAGATACTAGAAGAAAATAAACAAAAATTAGGACACTATGATTTTTTTTAATAAGCCATACTGTAGAAAATGAATGAATATCGAGTGTCTAAAACCAAAAGAGCGTATCGCCGAAATGTTTGAAACACTCAAATTCGCTGATATCTCAATGAGATTTAAATTTAGATAAATTCTGCTAAGAACTTTTTTTGTAGCTAGTAAAATTCTCTACAAAAAAGATCTCTTGAAAAAACCTTCTATTTTCAATAATATTAAAGATATTTTAATTTTAAAAAGTAAAATAATTTTGTATATAAGTTTTTTTTTATTTTAGACACGCGATAAACACGTGAAAATGTTTAAAGAAGGGTTGAAAGGCTTAAATAGACTCTCTTACTCGACCCTTGAAGATGAAAACCTCTCGGCGAATGATGGTAATGGCATCGTAGCTTGTGTCACACTTGTCAGGAACATCGCCCCGTGGCGCGGGCGTCCATCTGTATCGTGTCCGCTGCGTCGGGGGTGGCATGGGGGTAGTTGTCGTGCTGGTGTGGTGCCTGTGGGACGGCCGTCGGCGCTCAGGCCAATCACTGCGTTGATCCGGCTTGTAAGGGTAGCGATCCTGCGGCCTGTGGCGCTCTCGCTCCTCGGGAAACGTGTTGGGCCTTGTAGGTCGTGTCCTTGGCGTCCTTCTGGTTGGTCGGGTGCGAGGGGTAGTAGTTGTCGTGGTCGTCGTTGGTGCCAGAGGATATGTTGGCCCACCGCCCGGCAGATTTCCCCACAGTGTGTCCTCCGGAGCGCCTTTAACAAAAAAGAAAAAATTTTTTTTTATTCATCACGAGAATTGAACGACGTGTAATTTCAAGAGGGGGATTCGTACGAGGGATTAAATTAGTTCGAGGGTTTTTTTCCAAGAGAGAAAAATCCCAGACACGTGCTTTAAATTAGTTAGAATTTAGTTTTCTTTTTTTGTTTTAACGAGGGTGCATGAGAGGAAAAAAAAAATCATGGGATGAAATACCTCGATCTCGAGGAAGTAACTGAAATTGATTTCCTGTCGGAAGGCACGAAAGACACGGGAAATGAGTGAGGACGTGGTGTGATGGAAGTTGCGTGGCAAATTGCTCGAAGGAAGCTTGCAAGACGCCATCATCGCTGAGCAAGACGAGGGCGCTGTCAACATTAACTTCGTGGGTTCATCGTCTTCCTTGCGGATAAAATCACTGGGATTAAATCGTGGGGGAAGAGGTTATCCAGGCGAAATAGCAGCTGAAAGTCTATATGCGAACGAACCTGGGAAAAATCGGGTCATAGTCGAGGATAATGGGAGTTCCTTGAGGGGTTGAAAAATACCGTTAAAAAAATCGAAAAATATTTGCATTTACAAAAATGCAAATAAAATAACATCGTGACCGAATGAAAAATTTTTTTTTTTCGTATTTTTAGAATAAAAAGAAAATAATTTTTAGGTCAAATATATAATAAAATTTTTTTTTATTATTACCACGACCTTTTATAACGTAAAAAATTGTTATTTCATTTCAGATAAATTGATGTAAATGTTTTTTAAAACTGTAGTTTATTATTGCTCTGAATCGTAAAAAAAAATTTCTCGTATTTTTGACGTAAAAAAATTTTTTTTTCTGTGAAATAATTTTATTTCGGTATAGGGATTAATGGGAGAGACAAAGTAGAGAATACAAGATTGTTGATTAAGAGTTTTGAAAGTCGTAGATAGCGTTAAATAAATTTGCCAAGTCGATAGTTGAATTACCCAAGTTCTTGTAACTCAATGAGTGCCAGTGACTCGTGCAAGTTATATAGCCTTTTGATATTTCCAAAGCGTATGTAGGTGTCTTAACAAGATCTTAAAGTTAGCAAAGTTTGCGCGAACAAAGCGCAAGTTTATGAGAAAAAATGTGGACATAATAGCCCTGCGGCAGGAAGTAACGACGTTGGTGGGATCGTTTTTGAAAGTAGGTGCAAGCCACAGTAGCTCTTCGACTTGGTAGGCAACTAGGACTCTGGTTTAACCGGCACTTTATCGACTAGCCCACCAGCAGTACCACCACCACCCAAGTGCTGGCAGCCCCGAGGAAACTAATCGTAAACCACTCGCGCTTTTCATTCGCTCTATTCACTCGAACTTTCGCCAAGGAACGTGAGACACTTAATGTACATAGTTTTTAATATCTAAAATATCTCAGAAACTACAAAAAATTTCGGATTTTTACAGAATAACTTTTTTATAGCTCTTGAAATTTCTTACAAAATGAGTTCTAAGAAAAAATCTTGTATCTCTAGTTATTCTCGAGATATTTGCAAAAATACACGTTTTCCTTAATGAAATATAATTTTTTACAAATGAAAAATTGTTTAAATATTTTACTATTTTATAGTGAATAAAAACCATAAAGATTCTTGTGAATCAACGTGTATATCTGGGGTTTAATTTCAGGGCAGGCAAAAGAGTCGAGGAAAATACAGGGAAAAATAAGAATACAAAAAAAAGACACATAAGAAGCTGAGTTGCAGAGGTACTCTGGGAATTCTTGATGCTTGAAGGATACAGCGTCACTTTTCGTCTCTTCCATTGGCTAGGTAAAAAGAGCGACATATGTGTGTATAGCGACAGAATTGAGAAAAATATGAAAATTGTTGAAAGCTTCCTTTGTGCTTTTTTTTTGTCTCTGATAAAAGAAAAAAAGAATAAACGAGTCAAGGACTTCCTTCAAAACAACGGGGCTACATAAAAATATCTTTAAAAAGTTCTCCTTAAAAAACAAAAATCAATATCTTAAACGAAAAAATCAAACTAAAAATAGAAATTTTATTTTCAATATCAAAAAAATCCTCAAAAAAAAAATGTCTCTAAATTTTCTTACAACTTTACCATCAATTGAAATTAAAAAGTATTTTCTATTCAAATTTTAAATCTTCGGAATTTAATTCCAAGAAAACATTTTCCTTAAAAAATTCACCAGTTTCCGGAAATTCGAGAAAATGTCCAGGAAAATAGATTTAACAACAGAACAAAAAAAAACCCGAGAAAATACAGTGAGAGACGAAGAAAATCAATGAGAAGTAATTTCCTAAAGAAATGAACGTAAAGACGAGAAGGAGGAAGAAGAAAATGAGACAAGACGACAGAAAGACGAGGGCTAGTGGGAGAATTAAGCTGAGCGGAAGTTGCGCCAAGGTCCAGCGGAAAGAAAACAACAGCGATAGAGTCAACGGCGGTTGACGCCAGCTAAATAATTACACAGAGTTGGTTAATGAAAACGAAGTCGCATTCTATACTCTCTCGTATTCTCTCAGATCTTATATGTATTTATATAGTTTAAAGTATATATACCTAAAAGCTCCAGGTTTCCATTTGAAGCTCAAAGCATTTGAACGCGAAAGATAAACAATTTTTTTTCCTCTAAGCATCAGCTAAACCCTATGAAATATTTGAGCTTTATCCTCTTTATAGAAATAAAAATATTTTTTTTCACAATAGGCATTATTAATGATGAAAAAAAAATTCTGAGACAATTTCTTTTTTTTTTTAATGAAAAAAGACCATTAAATTGGTCGTTAGCCAATAGTTTTTAGGTTGAGAGATAACTAGGTATTTTTCTTCGTGTAGTCTGTATAAATTGCCGTCACGTCTGTGCTCATTTTATCTTCCTACAAGCTGATGGCAACTTGGAAGATAGATAGCAGTAGAAATACGATATGAAATAAAATTAACTGACAATGAAAAATTGATTGAAGACAAAAATCAAAAGTTGAATAGCATTCGAGCTGTGCATATATCTGTACGAATAAATCATTCGTATACTAGATCCGACTAGATGGATCGAGCTTATTTTATTTTTTATATTTTTTATTTTTTATGTTTTATTCAAGTTTCAGTTTTGCTTCGAGATATATTCTATCGTAAAAAGCCAGAAGGCATGATTTAGAGATGTAAAAATGATGGGGAGACTGTAACAAATCTCTAGAGTAATATGAAATTCCATGGGGAGCTTATCGCATATCGTATTCAGTGAATTTATTTCTTTTATTTTTTATTTTATAAATTTTGAAGTATTTTTAGTTTGGAAAAAAGTAAACCAGGTCATCGAATTTACTAGAGTTAATTAATTTAAAAAGTTTAAATCAATAAAAACGATGAGGTAAAATTGATTGACGCGGTCAGGTCAATTATTCATATCTAAAAAAAAAAGAGAATGTATTTAATTTTTTTTAATACTTCCATACAAAATTAATTATTCTTTGAAAAACTAGAAAAAAAAATTTTTTCGTTCGTTTTTATGAAGAAAAACATTTTTTTTTTTAATTAAAATTCACTTTTTTCCAAGTGAAAAAACTGACACAAAAAAATTTTCTGCTTTTTTTTCAACTCAAAAATAACTCTCCAAGCTTGAGCACCATGATTAAACGTCAATAGTTGATTGAAAAACTGCTTAGAAAGGGCTAGAACAAAAATAGGACACTTTGAGTCAGATAATTCCAGGTATCAAATAGCCTCAAGGCGCACTATTGGTCTTTTGTGCGGTGAAAAAAGTGAACTAGAACGCATGGAAACTCTTGAAAGAAATAAAACAAGGCTGTTGTGAAAGCGAGGAAAAGGGTGACTCTGGCTATCTGCACAAACGAAACGTTTCGTCCGACTATTGAGCGACCTGCATCACTGACGCCACTGGCATGTAGTGCCCTTGGGCAATTAATCGAGTCCAAGCTGGACAGATAGAAATCGCACTGTGTGAAGAATGCAAGAATTTAGCCCCGATTTGCTTGCTTACACGTGTGCTACATTTGTCATTTATGACATGGATATCGACTGCGACCATCAACCGAATGACCTTTTGCAGGTGGAAAATTTATAATCCGCTTCAGGATGCACTTCCTTACCGTACATCTGCTGGATCCCATTTCGGTCGTCCTCGGGCAATTCGTAATTCTGCGATATTCCCTGATACCACGGGTACATCAGTGCTCCACGCACTGAACTGTGTGCCAGACCCAACGAGTGACCAAATTCATGGGCAGCCACTGCCAACAAACTTGTACCTGCAAATTAATCACAATTACTTTGGATGATCATAAATACTTTCTTAAGATTCTAGAGGTATTTTTAAACATGGAAAAAAATTTTTTATCGCCATTTTTCAAGAAGAAAATGTTAAAGAATTTTTTGTAAATGATAAAAAAATTTTAAAGAATTTCAGTAGTTTAGTTTGTTTAATTTCTTTTTTAAGTTGTAGAGAGGGTGGTTTTTTTTTGAAGATTGGAAAGTAGTTTAACTTGTGTCGGTTTAAATCAGTGTCAGATCCAATCTACGGAATTGCGGTTTTCTGGCTGCTCGTTTTACAAGCAATTCGATGGACGCTGGTATTGATAGGAGGTAAAAAGAGTGGAAGTACTTGGGCGAAAAGTGCCTCTGGGCTCTAAACTGCAACCTTTTCACACGGGCTTCCTGCTGGTACATATTGCATAGAGATCCCCTCGGTATATAGCGCCGCAACAAACCATATCACGCCTGTCCGACCTCGCGTGTCGAGTTTTTTTCCGAACAATTGCTTCGGAGATCGTTGATGCAGTAGACGATCCGCCATTTTCTCCCGCCTTATCCTGACACATCATCCCTTCACGGCTGAGACATGAACGTGATTTTTTTTGTAATATTTCCTTCAAGACAATCAACCTGATTTTTATACTCAAAGAAGCAGTAAAAAGAAATGTTCAACAGTGAATTTAACATTTTTTAAACAAAATAAATTAAAAATTATTGTTTATCTGCTAAAGATATTATCTAAGATGAATTTTAGAATGTGTAGTTGATTTAAAAAAAAATTTTTTTTTTGGTAAATTTTCAAAGGGGTACCCCTTGGAAATCTCATAATTTTCGTGATTTTTTTTGTTTTTTCGTGATAACTTTGTAAATATGCGAGATACTGAAAAATGTTATTCGACTTAAATTGTAGAGCTTAAAATTCTCTACAAAAAACGTTAAAGACATTTTTTGAAATCATTTTTGGTTTTTGAGATATTATCGATTTTTGAAAATTCTCATGTTTCAAAATATCTCGAAAATAAAGCAGAATATCAAAAAAATGTATTCAACCTTTTTTATAGAAAATTAAATTACTAATCTTTTGAGTCTAATAATGTTTTTTATTATCTTGCTTAGTTACCGAGATATCGGCAAAAAACAAGAAAACTTCCAAAAATGGCGAGAGTACACCTTCGAAAATTTGAGCAAGGAAAAAAAATTTTTTTTTCTCGATTGAACATCACAAAATCGTTTGTTAAATTTCATCGGGCTAAAGAATCACGGAATAATTTTTTTCTTGTTGTTAACAAAAGTCGAGATACTGAAAAGTCAATTTAAAAAACTATTTATTTGAATGCTTTGTGCATTATTTTGCACCATTGTTAGAAACATCATCGATTAATTTATCGAATTGTCGATGCGTAATGCAGCGAGAGATGTTAAATCGTTCGTAACAATTTTTCCAATTCGCTCGACAGCATATTCAAATGGCGTTTATGTCAGTGGAATTGACGCGGGCAGCACAATAAAAATACCTCAATGAAAAATAAATCAGCAACAGCATAAATCTCACCGATTGATTCATATTCACTGCACGACTTGTCTGCTACAATGTCGTCAATTATTCGCTGCATAATCAGTCTCACATAAATTCTCTTATTCGCAAAAAATTTGAATCGTTCTTCATCGAAAAAAAAAAATAATAAATTTACCAGATGGAAAATCGTGTAAATAATTTTTTTAATGATTAAAAAAATTTTTTTTTTCAAGGCAAATAAGTTCAACTTTATCACCTAATTAAAATTTTTTGATTGGAATGAATTTCTGTACGAGTTGTGTGATCGATCGCGATATTACCGGTGCTTAATATCAAACAGAGGTATATCATTATAGCTAGTGACTCCAAATAACTATGACAGCCACCGCAAGAAGCAAGTGGAGAACTTCTTAACGAGGAAACTTCCGTCCGAGACCCTCAGCTCGGTTGCGGAGCAACTCGGCACGTGCATTCTCTCTCCATTATATTTTTTTTTACCGCTTGACCAGTCTCCCTTGGCGATGACAACAGTCCTCGACGATCTCTCATTGTCAGTGGAAACGAGCTCGGGAAATAAACATGAAGAACGAGCAGCTTGTGCAGTTGATAAAAAATTCGACAGGGAAAAAAATTGTTTTACTTTTTTTCGGTGCTTTCATTCACGTACGTTTGGGTTCTTCGGGTTTTATTAGCTGAACACGTGATGGGAGGATTATTCCAGTTAATTGCGGCATTGTTAATGCAGCGCCAGTTGCCATTGGAATAATTGCTCCACTGAGAAATCCATTTTCCAAAGCACAACACTATATATTTTGTGTGTTTTATTGCCTGATTATCTACTTTGCGTGGTTTCATTGAACGAAAATAATTTTTTTCATCAGAAGTCCCTCAATTTGTTGTTTAATCCTCATTCAATATATCAAAAATTAAATAGAATTTTTTTTTCGATTTTTCAGACAGGGATTTAACAAATAAAAACCTCAATTTTTCATATTTATAAAAAAATTATTTCCTAATGATTCATAATTCAAACTTTGAGATATTATTTATAAATTTTTTGACTATTACAAAAGATTTTTTAAAATCTATTGACTACACATATATTTATTTTAATTCGTAGACTAGAAAATTTTTTTTTAAAAGTCTTAAAAATGAAACTTTTAATATATTTCTCCAAGAAAATATAAACTTGAATAATAAAGTCGTTTGAGAAAGTACTACAAACGGTTCTTTTTATCGCAGTATCGAATGTGAAACATTTTTTTCACATCGTCAGCGTTTTTTTTTTTTCAAGAGACTCGACGATGAGGTTTCGATGAAGACACATCGACAGGCAGCTGTCGCAAATGAAGATGAATTCCGAAGCTTTCAGCTTGGAGCTTGCGAATATATAACTCTCTCTATATAAAATGCTGTTCTTCACGAAATTCTCAGAGTTTATATCTGGTGAAAGATAAAAAAAAAAAGAGTTTGGTCCGTTCAACTGAACAAAGTAAGGATGAAAGCGCCCAATTGGCCTGGTTAATAATTCCCAGAGCTTTAGCTTGCACGAAGCAGGGTCACGCCTCTGCGCCCTCACGTTCCATTAAAGCGTGCACACACAGATTGTGTATATACACAATGCATGTATAGATGCAACTTCACGTATATTACCATGGCACAACGCACTGTGCATTTACGATACTCGTCGTCGTCATCGTCGCTGCTTGCTACACTATTGCCTTTAGCTTCCTATCTAGTAACAACGACCGGAGTTAACGCTTTTGGCCCATTATCACAGGTTATAGAGACTAGAATTGCTAATCCACGTAAGCATTCAATGGTTTTCTATGTTTAATCTTGCGAGATTTCGTGGGATTAGTTGGAGGTAATTTGAAATATTTCAAGATTTCAAGTCTTCCATGAAGATTTACATGCACATTTAAACGTTTTACGACCGATTTTAATAAACATCCACCCAACTAATCCAACGTGAACCTATACATTTCAAAATATTAACAAACAATATCAAGTCTAATAAATAAAACCAGACAGATTTCAAGTATTTAAAAAGGTGCAATAGATCAATAACTGCTCTGCTACTCGATGAAATTTATTTCGAGGTTACTTTCGAAGTTTAATAAGCACTCAAAAAAATTTGAAACTCTCTAGCGTCGTTTTAAAGAAGGGCGAGCACCCTATAAACCTCAAATTCGCGGAATTTGTTGAGAAATAATTGTGGAATATATTGTTAAATGCTTTGATTAAAAATGGAAATTATTTTGGAGTTACTTTCAGGTCTAACAAGCACTCAAAAAAATTTGCAACCTCCTGGCGTTATTTTAAAAACCAACAGCAACCCTCTAACCCTCAACTGTATTAAATAAATCATCAGACTCGACACATTCGTTTGTTTCGATGTGATCGTTAAAGTTGAGGACAAGTAAATACAACCGAGGTAGTTTAAATATCTTGAAGGCGTGTGATTGTTGTATATAGTTGAATGAGGTTGTAATCAATTTCTGAAAACTAATCAGTTGAAGCTCCATGGCTGTTATTGGTACACGTGCATAAACCCCTGGAAAGTTTATACTTCCAATTACACCCCATCATCATCCCGTGTTCGTGCTATTACATCAAAACCCGCATTACCTACTTCCGCGTAAAGTTTTCTCATGTACCACAACGAGCTCGCCGAGACTCGTGTACAACTCAACAAACTATATGAAACCCACAAGTTGAAATCGGATTTTTCTTCTTTTCTTCTTTCAAGGGCTGTTTCCAACATCAAACACTCTTAATACACATATACATATATATAACGTCGCATTTTAGACGATTTACTGTTGAGAATCGCCTCTTGGCAAGAAGATAAAGTTCATTCCTCAATTCCATCTTGTTTCCATTCTCTTTAATCTTCCACCCGGCGATTTACTGGACCTCGCGTAAACCGACTAATCCGTGGGGGCAGAGTGGTGAGAAATCTAAAGCTTGAAATTCAGCACTGCAGATGCCAGGGATATTTGTTCAAATATCATCTCTCAAGCCGAAAAATAAAGAACAATTTTAGATTTACCATATAAATTTTTCTTTTTCTAGTTTCGATTTACATTTTTTTCTCCTAAGAGATATATATTTCAAAGGGTTTCCACTTTTAAAATAGCGTTTTATTTTTGTGACTAGAAAACTTCCAGTAGCGAATATCTCACGTGATGTGTGTAGCGATTTATTCGCGAATTTTTCAGGGTTGTATCAACTGATACACGATATTGATCTCTCTCTCTTTTGCTTTATTCAAAGCGCTCTTTGACGTTACTCACAGACACTTGGATTTGAGATATTGATCAGTTTCAGTCACGATACACTCACCCGACACACTGCACTCGCCCTGATTATCCTGAATTTTTCATAAGGAAAGTTATGGTAGTTGTGTGAAAATTCGTAAATTTTTTCGTGTTTTTTTTCTCTTCAAGATCGATAATCTGCACGGGCTGTTTATTGCTGCAAAAAAAGGTCTTATCATATAGCAGCCAGTGACCAACTTGGCTCGCAGTCAAGAGCACCTCGAACGCGACCAAATCGACGCTTTTCCGGCGCTGCCAAATGCGACTCCACCTGACGCTCAACGTATCGTGTCCGTATATATTTCTGTCGCTGTTGGAGCATTCGCTTACAGAATGTCATTTCTTTACTCGAGTGTATCGACCCGGGGTTTTTTTTTTTCTTTCTAACCTCGCAGAGATATTGAAATTCCTTCGTGACGTCGTTTGCAAATACAGACGGTATTTATTTACCGATTTTTGGCACCGCTTTCAATTATCATTTATTCAATTCAATGCTCCATTGTTTCTTATTTTAACCATCTATATTTTTATTTTATTATCGAGATGCACTCTGTATTTCGAACGACAATTTATTGTTTTTTTCAAGCGCTTTTTAATAAGTGAATTATGAGTTTATGATTTATTTTTAAAAATATATTTAATGAATTTTTTAATTTTAATACTTTCACGACAAATAAATGAAATATTGAGGTTTTTATGTTTTAGTAAATATCTTGGAAATGGCTGGATTTAAAAACATTTTGTAGGGGACCTAATTTGTGCAAAATTTCAAGGCCGACAAAAAAGTTAACTTGTAAAAATTCTATAACTCGCATAATTTTCGAGATATCGAGAAAAATCTAAGCGTGTATATGAAAAAAAAAATTTTTTTTCCATGTAATTTATAAGGTAAAAATTTTTTTTTTGCTGTATAAATGTATATGAAAAAATTACCTTCTTCATTGCTGTCATTTTGAAGCAGCCAAATCTCCTCCTCGTCAAAGTGCGCATCGCCACCACGGTCGCGACCGGGGAAAAATGCATGAGCGAGAATCTGCCCTCTGCCATCGAACGGGTATCCATCACCGTGATATCCTCTGTAAAAAGAATAAAATTAGTAGATTGAATTTTTCAATGTCACATCGGTTGTATTGGTAAAATGTAGGTGGAAACTTCTTGAGGGGGAAGAAGAGTCGAAATTGCACCCTGATGGTCTATAGCAAGGTGCTTCGCAGTGCAAAAGGCGTCTTCTGGGACAGAAATAGCCGACCTTATCGTGGTTTCAACTATGTACTTTTGAATTTAGCCAGACTTTCGTGCAAAAGCACCGTAAAGATAATTCTCAGGCATTATATTATACAGGTTTATATTGTATAAATATATATATGTATAGGGATTTGGGTTTTTAATGGGTCTGTTGAAAGTTTGATTATGTACACTGGGGGAAAAAGTGATTAGGTGTAGGCATGCAAATATGCGGTCGTTGGAGAAACTTTTATATCTATCTGATAAATTCAGACAGTGTAGAAAATTTCTTTATTGCTGGTAAATATGTGTCATATAAATTGCATTGTATATATACATAAACCATTTCGAAAATGTATTTCTTATTTTCTAGCTATTTTTTAAGACTATAAGCATGCAGAGTTATTTTTTATGAGAGAAAAATCACGGATTTATCCAATGTAAAAAATTCAAAAATGCCATTTTGCTTCATTTTACACCTGTCAAAACATGTTATTTTTGGTTTTTGAATTAAATCACTTCTAATAATTGATTTTAAAATGTTTCATCGAGAAAAAAAAAATTTTTTTCTTGGTCCAATTTTTACTCGGTGAAAATCACGCCGTTTTCGTGAGTTTTTTGGTTTTTTACCGATAACTCGGTAAATAATTGAGATAACACAAAATATCATATAACTAAAATGATAGAAAATTTAATTTCCTATGAAAAACGTAGAATACAATTTTTTGATACTTTCATTTATTTCTGGGATATTTTGAAAAATAAGAATTTTCAAAAATCAATAATATCTCAAAAAATACAGATGACACAAAAAAGTTTATTTAACATTTTTTGTAGGAAATTTTATCCCCAATAATTTAACTTTAATGAAATTTGTCGCTATCTCGCATAGTTACCGAGTTATTGCCAAAAAAGAAAAAAAATTGTGAAAACAATGAGCTTTCCAAGGGGATCCCCTTTGAAAATTTATAAAAAAATTTTTTTTTCTTATCTCTACTAAATGTCTCAAAACTCATTCCAAGTATGTAAAATCATTATATTGACATATTGTTGTGTATTATAATCACATGAAACATGAATTATGCTCAATAAATGACGCTTACGCCCTTTCAACAAAACAGCAGGCTTTTCTTTATGAAAATAATTTAATGATTCGTTTTAATTGTTGATATAGAAAGAAAATATATATTTTTTAATATAAAATTTTTGTAGTGAAACGTATGGGTAAACTGTTTAGATTTTTTGTGAAATTGTCAAAGAAAATTTCCCATGCGATTGCACGATTCCCCCGGCAATTTTTCAATATATTCCTTATACTATTCTATATCGACCTCCTGTGTTGAGTATTCACTCTCTATTCCCCAACAAGTTTTCTTCCTGAAGATTGTCCTGGAATAACACAACAGTCGAGTTTTCTCTGTTTAAATTTATCGAATGCCCTTTGGAAAACTTGGTGCATGCATTGAAATATTTTTCTTGCTTATATAAGTATAAAAAAAATGTACTGATAAAAAAGAAGTATTTGAAATACATAAAATAATCCAAAAAACAATTTTTTCTATTTTTTCAAAATCCAAAACATCAAAAAATATTATTTTACTCGAAAAAACATCTCAAAAAGTCTTTAAAATACCAGAAATTTTTTTTTATTTGGAATTTTTCTGTCTTTAATGTTGTAAAACATAAAAAAAATACAGTAGATAAAACAATGACCTTAAATCTGAATAATAAATGGAAAATGTATATATTTTCTCATATAATTAATAAACTTTAGTAATTAAAACGGATGAATGGGAAATTATTGTGAAGCGTTGATGCAAACATCGTTAATGATTGTGTCAACAAATACTCTCATATACACGCACACTTTTCACGAACATAATCCGCAATGTGATGTCCTCTCACATCAAACTCTCGGTATATGCGTTGACATTTGAAATACACAAAGACAATATTCCCACGTAAACTTTGATATAGCAAAACTGAAAATTGGACGAGCGTGGATAAATTGTAATCCTGATGCCACGAACACTAGGGAGTAATTTTACTGGATGTTGTGGCGCGAGTTGACAGGGATATTTTGTTCACCTTCCGCGTCCCTTTCAACCTGATTATATTCGTTGGCATGTTTGCAAGCGTGGCATTTGTATTTATACGGTCGACTATGGAAAATCCGTTGAATTTATAAAATCCCAAACATTAAAAACAAAAAAAAAACAAAAAAATTCTTGACAAAATTTACGATTTACGCGTGTATTTCCGGGCTAATTACTTCCTGCTCTCGACGTATACATTAATTATTACACATACTTGTTATCCCTGTAGATATATAGAACGCTGGAAAAAATAGGGATTTTTTTCCATTAATTTTCGACTCGTGTCTCATGACAGCGCGACGTTGAAGTAATAAAAATTAAAATAACCCCGTGAAATTGGTTTTTATTGTTTTCAGAATACAATGAGTGCCCCCGTATACGAGTAGTAAAAAAAAAATTTGTATTTTTGACTGTTTGAATTAAAAAAAGTAATTATAATGTCTTATACAATTTAAATTTACTTTATATAAATTTATTATTCTAAAATTGAACGTAAAAAAATTTTTTTAGACCATTCGAAACGAAAAATATTAGATATTACTTTTTTAAAATTATTATTTAATCGGTTTTAATTGTTTTCAATGCTTGAATTTAATTTTCAATTTGAAAGTGGGGAAAAAAGGAATTATCATTGAAAAAATATTAAAATTTTTGGCTATAACATTTTACGCATAATTTTCTTGATAACAAACCGATAATTTAGTATTATGGTTAACTGTAATGAAGATAATATAATTTTGATGAGTTTGCCGTGCGCATATAATAAACTGTGTAAAATTTATTAATCAGTTTGAGTGAATCCGCTTGCAAATATCGTTTTACCATTGATTTACTTATGCTAAACTGAGCGAGAAAATTATACGCAGTACTAATGGCACGGCCCTGACCCGGCAGAAATATTCCCAGTTATCATCATGCTGAATATGCGTATATCCCACACACATGTAGATAAAGGCTAACATGTGTGGGACGTGGAAAAGGAAGACACGAATTTTGATATTGATATCGAAAATGCACTCTCTGGCATGTATAAATTATACTTGTTAGTTATCTCGGTAAATTAACAAAACCTATTTACATTAATTAAACATATTTATAACGATAAAAAACTTTTTTTTACCACATTCTAACAAATAAAAAATAAATAACTGAATAAATGTTATGTGGTTAATTTTATCTAATGTGTAAAAGGGAAAGATTTTCTCGGTTAAAATAGAGTTGAGGGAAAATTGTAATCATCGTATACGTGAATTTGTTTATATTGTTGCAATACAATAGGGGTAAAAGTGGCGCAGAATTTCTAATTACACTCTCGGGTATTTAATTAGTTGTGCTTCGCCGATTTTTGTACCCAACAACAATTTTATCCCACTTTATTTCGCGCTTAATATTATACGAAAATACTTGCTCATCCTTTTTTTTTTAAAAAAAATCCGAATCATCAAAATTCCAACAAACAAAATTTTTTTCAGTCTAAAAAATATAGTAAAAAAGCTCATTTTCATACATACCGATGGAAGTAAATAAGAATGTCAGCTCGATCGCTGTTGACTTCTTGAAAAGTGAGTTTTGAATTTCTCGCCCAAAGATCCAGAGCCCGACTGAGTTCCTGTCGTACACCGTACGTGTCTAAGCCACTTGGTTGTGGAGTTCGCAAACTGAAACAACAACAAAAAAATTAAATTAGTATAAAATAGTAGGTTAAAAAAATGTTTTCTAACAAAAAATCAAGATGTCACTTGTAAACTAAATAATTGAAATGTTTTCATGATAAAAAAAGTTGTTAAAAAAATTTATTTCAACGATTTCAGAGGATCTGCAGTGGTCTTGAGGTAAAAAATTGGCTTTAGAAGGGTGGATATGTGCGATACAAACGTATATAAAAGTCGAGAGCAACAGTGCGATATTACGTTTACACTGGTGCATGAAAAAGTTCTCTCTCTTGTATCATTATTCGGCGGTGTGATGTTCCCCTTGGATGCAATTCTACTCTGGGTTTTGCCGGGCAAACAGATCCCCGACAAACGAGATTTTCCTTCTCGCCTCGTCGAACACTCGGCAATTCCTGTCCCTCGCTCTGTGCAGTATTTGCCTGTATTTTCATTGACACTGATATACATATAGGGCGTAGTGTGGTTTTCCACGCTGATTTTTTGACAAAGATTGTGCCAACTGGGATTTCGAAAATCTGTCAACTAATTTACTTTGAAAATTGCCGGCTTTGTTGAGTGAAATTTACGTTGTCATTTGTTTGCATTTTCACGTGACATTTATGACCCTGAAAAAAAAAAAAATTCCCCCAAGGGCACACAGGCGATTTTCAAACATTACTCGCATCGACCACGGCGTGTTCGTTGGCTCTGCGAGATATGATATGGAATATTTATCCGCAATTCAAACGGGAAATATTATCGTCAAGAGCTATTACAAGCCAATTTGTGCTTCAATGCATTTATTATTCCAGATGAATTTTTTTTATACATTATATTCAAGTGGAACAATTTATTATAGTTATTGAAGCTTATTTTTCAGTGAATCAATACATTTAATAATATAACATTGGATCATAGTATAAAATTTGAATTCATGTTAATTATGAAAAAAAAAATTTTTTTCCATTCATTGGGTCTTATACTTAATATTTAAATAAAATAATTTATCAGTTATTCTAGTTATTTGAAAATAAGTTGTGAATAAAAAAAAAACTATTAAACAGTGGATTATCGATTTAACAACTTTCAACAGCGATTATCCAACTAAATAAGGTTTGGAGGGTAGCTTAAACCGGCGTTAGAGGGTTGTAAATTTTTTTGAGAGTTCATTAGACGTTGTAATAACTTGAAAAAATCATTTAATTGAAAAATTATTAGTAAAAAATATTGCATAAGTGTTAATAAAAATTGATTTGAATTTAATCAATTTTAGATCAGATCCTAAATACACACATGAACAGAAAGAAAAAGCCTCTCATATGACCACCAGATGCACATCAATGATTTACAGTGTTGATAATATTTAGGCGAAAATGCAGGGATTGCTGCTGCAAGTTTGGTGAATAATTTCTGGGCAAGGTTGAAGGTGGGTTTTAGCTTCTCGGAGCAAAACAGGTGGAAATTGTGCCATAGAGAGAGAGAGAAACGTCGACAAAGCCGTCGCACGTCGGTGCAGTGCATGCACGGGGTTGCGCTGCAGCCATATATGCGGATCTATGGGCAAAAGGACGAAGTAGTTTGAACGGGGAAGAGCCTGGCAGTGTGGGACGGGATGAAAAGCAGAGCGCACACGATGTACTTTGGGTGAGCGACGTCGTAAATCACCAAGCGAGTGTGCAGTCGCTGCTCTCTTGCATCCCCTACGGCGACGCCTCGTTACTCTCGCGCGAATATCTCTCAGCCTCTACTGTATATGTATATTCACCTATATAGGCCCTACTTTCCCCGCCCTATTCCTCATGTTCGCACGGGAATATCTTTATATTCGCAAATGTCGACGAGTTTTCAAGCATAAAAAAATATTTTTCATCGATATAACCAAAAGCCAATAAATTCCACAACTTGTCCAACGTTTTACGCTGGTTAATTTGGATAAAAAAAAA
The DNA here is from genome assembly GCA_002156465.1 of Macrocentrus cingulum. Lineage (NCBI taxonomy): Eukaryota > Metazoa > Arthropoda > Insecta > Hymenoptera > Braconidae > Macrocentrus > Macrocentrus cingulum. The sequence continues at coordinate 175,562 of MVJL01005054.1, forward strand.
AAAAATACCAGACATCAAATTTATAGAGAATTTAATTCTCTATAAAAAGTTATCAAAGTTGATTTTTTTATCTGCCATAGATTGCGAGATTTTTCAAGAAAACTGTCGATATTCCATCATGCAATTGCAGATTTTGACAGTGAGAGCACTTTTAGATCGAATGTAGAAATTTTTTTTTTTTTTAATTGTTGACAGAGAGGACGTTTTTTGAGACTGACAGGTGAGCTTGAAAATTACGCGATGAGTATGTCCTGGCGAGGGACATATTGAGAGCCCCACTTGTGTCTCGACATATCATTGCATCGACATGCAGACAATTCTGTCTCGCTCTCAATCAATCTGTACAGAATTGAAGAGGGATTGTGCGGGTGATGCTCTAGATAATCGAGGAGAATAGTCTTGATGATTGACAGAAGGGAAATCAACCCTCTAGATCTAGTAATTTTCCCCGAGAAAAAAAAAATTAACCAAAAAAATCCTCAAACAATATTAAATATCTCTCAAACTATCAGACTTGTAAAAATTTTACAAGAAATCTTTTTTATAGCTTGGAAAATTCTCTACAAAAAACATTTCTTGTAAAAATCTGATAAAATTAAATTAACCAAGATATTTACATGAAAAAAAATTTTTTTTTTTGTCATACGTCATTAAAGTCGAAAAATTGAGGAAATTAATGAGACAAAAAAAATCACAATTGATAAAAAAAAGTATTTATGGACAATTGATTTTCATATAAAATATGATTGAAAGTATGAGAGACAAAAATCTCGATGAAATAAAGTACAAACGTTGAGTAAGTAGCGACGATAAGCCAATATTTACTCCTCTCATCGTACTTTCAAGCAAGTGGGTATGTTCTCAAAGTCAACAGAAGCGATAACATGCATTTGAGCCTCACAAAGACGCACCTGAGTTTTGCGAGTAATTTATAATCGGTATATAGCATGAAATTAGCGGTGAATTGTGCCTTGAAAAGTTGTGGCTTTGCAAGCCAATTGCTTTTATTTTAATTGCCGCTAATTAATGCTCACACGTTTGCATCCACAATGTGTCTAATTTAGTGAAATTGATAACGACCGGGGTGTACAAACATATACAAATACACATACAAACAGGCGCGAGTGTCTCCATTTCCCCATCGTCATTACGAGAATGATGATATGCGAGTCATGAGAGCACCCAAGAGGTTCTCTGTGTCGCAACACAGCCGTGAATTAATTAGCTTGGGCATCCCATATGTCATTAAACGTGTGTAAAATAAGCCTCCTCATTGCTCCTGTGATGTGGGAACCTTTGAAGTACAACTCTGTCTTCAAATTCACGATTTGTGAATACAGATAATAAAACAAAGTTTATTCAACATTTTTTGTAGGAAATTTTATCTTCAATAATTTATTCTTGATACGTTGTATATAATAATTACTTAAATAAAACACAAATAAATAACCCCCAGCCGTTTCGGAAAAATTAGGAGAATTAATAAATTGAAAGAAAAAAAAATTTTAATTCACGAATGAGTAAAAAAAATTCCGTTAAATGATATAAATTAAGTTAACAACTTATTAATTATAAAAGGTAACATTAAGTATAACACGTAACTATACATTATCCCTTGGATATCTACATTGTTTTCATTTGAATAATCCTGCACATCAGAGACGGCGAATTTTCATTATTTAATTCATTCAATCTGCAAGAGTTACATGCTTGTCGCAGTACAAATGTAAATTTCCCGGGTGACGTGGCGCACGTGAGGTGTCGCGTGTGCAAGAAATAAAAGATGTGCAGGTTGCAAATATATAGTCATACAAACACAACGAACAAAGCATCGAATGCACGAGGATGGAGCTTTTGGTTGACGTTGAACCAAATGCATATGTATGGGGCTTGAATGCGTTTTGTGTTATATATATAGCGTATATAAACCTGCCTACGAGTGCTGCAGATAACTCCTCAATACTGCTACTGAAAATGAGCGCGCTCTTTCAAGTCGGGTATTCAGCTCCAGTACCAAAGTACTCATTATACAGAAATAGCAAAATCAATTTTTTATCGCTCTTTTCGGACGAAAAAAAAATTTTTTTCCACCTGGAAATTTTTATTTTTGGAATTGTAGGCAAGGTTATTACTTTAAACTGACGTGTACTGTGGGGTCAGGTCGAGAGAATGAGTACCCGGATGTCCGTGATACATGGAAACGCAAATGTGCCACAAACGATTCATCGATCCTTTTGCAATTTACATATTCGTTTGGCTGATAACGAAAACGCAGCGTTGCTGAATAAATATGTTCTTTCGCCTCTTTTATCACAACATTCTTGATTAATTATACCATTTATTGTAATATCCTACTTGCTATTAAAGTAAATAAAATGGAAATTAAACACGAAAAAATTCAATCTGTAAAAAAATCATCCGATTTTTTCATGGTACAATACATGAAATAAATCCTATAAAAAAATCTCCCCAAAAATGGCCATTTCTTACGGCTTTTTTTGGGTAGATAAATTAATTTATAGTAATTTTATGATGTTTTGAAGTGAAAGTAATTTGTAAATATAGCATGAAATAAAAAGTTATTTGCCAACTTGACGGAAATAAAGAACAAGTTATGCTATAGCATCAGTTTTATATGATAGGACACAACAGCTAGAGATCGTTGGAGTGTTGCTGATGTCTAGAGCCAACGAGGGAGCAACATTTCTCCACTCGCCATTTCGCGGTGTCTCCCGCGGTCGCGAGTATACAGTTTCTTCAGACAGATAATATACGGTAGAACGCGAATAAAGCCGTCATCGCGCATTGTCGAGAGCGGAAACAGCGGCGCTTTTCCTGTGTCGCACACCAGGACTCCTTAATGACCGACACTTTTCCCAGGATATAAACGTGCACGTCATTCCTACTTTCTTTTTATTCGTTCTCTGTCGCTTGCCACTCGTCGCGACGCACCAATGTGCTACTTAATTTTTCTTTTTCTCTCTACATTTCATATCCACAAAAATCCTGATTTTAACCAGACCATTCAGACAATTTTATGCTTCCAACTAATTCTCACCAGAAAAAAAAAATACGTTAATTTTTTAAATCAACATCAGACTCTTTTTAAACCGGAGAAAATTTCATTTTTCGCGATGGAAAATTTATTTTTCATTCATTTAATATCTAAAATATACAAAGTGGTTTTTTTTTATCGGAATAATTCTTATGTAAATAATTGGAAAAAACCTTTTAACAAGATTTTTTTTATCTCTTGGAAAAGTTTATCCTAATGGAAATCGGGTTTTTACATTTTTCACAATTTTTTACAAGTGATTATGGCTAATTAAATCGGGAAAAATCTTTGGAAATATGTGACAAAAACTTTGTTGAAATTTTTCCAGGCTTTAAAAAAAGTTTTCTAGTCGAAAATCTGGTTGTTCAATTTTTCAAATCAACATAAAAAATTTCTTTACAAGGATTAGTTGGATATCTTTTTTGGAAAAAATCCCTAGGAAAATGTGAAAAAACATTGTAGAAGATTTTTTTTACACCTTAAAAGATTTTTTTTAGTTGAAAATCCGGTTGTTTTATTTTTTAAACGAGTATGGAAATTTTTTTCTCAAGTTCTCCGGGGTGAATTATAAAAATAATAAGTTAATTCTTGACAGGAGGCTATTTGATGACGGATTTTTCCAGTTCAACAAGCATCACAGTATAGGTGTGTCATCGCTCAGTTTCACCCCGGCTACATTCCTCTTTCGTCACAACCCCCTCCGTTCATCACGGTTCGTTGCGCAACGGTGGTTAAACCCACCGCATAGCCGAGCAGGCCTGGGGGGTAATATACGACTGGCGGAGACGATCGTCACAGCCCAGAGATAGAGAGGGATTGTTATAGGCATCAGAAAAGGATGAGCAGACTACGTGAGAGAAAGCATATTTTAATTACCTGGTACCCATATTCATTAAGAAACCCATACAAAATATTACACTCTAAACTTCGCCCAACACTCGAAAAAAAATTTTCTTTTTCTACTTTTTTTTTTTTAAATGTAATTTTTCAAAAATATTTCGACGAAGATGGGATTCGAACCCACGCGTGCAGAGCACATTGGATTAGCAGTCCAACGCCTTAACCACTCGGCCACCTCGTCTTGTGATAAGACAGTCAAATAAAAAAATCATAAGAAAAAAATACTGATAAGAGTGAAATTTCACTTTATCCGGCAAGTATTTAAATTTTTACATGCATTTTTTCTTCAAATTTTAATGTAAATTATTTGTGTGAAAAATCTGATGGTATAGGGATTTTTAAAAGTATATCAAAATAGCGGATTTAATACATATAAAATGTTGAAAATCCGATAGAATGGTCTTTTGGTCTTTATCTTCGGGCAATTTTGTATTGGAAAAATAATAGTAAATTATACTTATATGTCTATTGACCGCCGTGATTCCTGAGCAAGACTTACTCTCGAGAAAATTCGAGGAAAATTGGATTTTTTTTCTATTCTGAATGTATCGCAAAAGGGGATGAGAATTATGGGTTATTATCGATTTCTCATTTTTCTAAACTCTATTCGTAGCTATTTCTTCGCGATAAAGTTTGCAAACTGCAATAATTTTTTATCCACGACATAAAAAACGATTATCGATTATTTTAGTTTATTTTCTTAAATATTTCGACCTTTGAATTATGTGAAATATAATTTAAATGAGTTTTTTTTTTTTGGCGGGACACGAAAAGTTTTTCTCATTTTTGTCAAGCTTTTCTACTTCACGTGACTTTGATCAAAGTTTGAGAATGTGTAAAAAGTACATTTTCTACTTTCCAAGTGCACAAAAAAAAAACGTCAAAACACTGTCAAAGTTTTAAAAGAATATTTGAAATGGAAAATAATTTTTCGATGATTTTTTATTTTCGTTTTAAAATTGTATAATTTAATTTTGTCCTTTGTATTAATAATTAGTTGGATTTTTTTTAATCTACTGGTTAAATTACAATTAATCTCAAGGCTTTGTCTATAATTCCATTGTCTTATGGAGTCTTTTATTCAGGGAAAACTAGTCCGTAGAGACTCATAACGAATTTTCTCAGACATATCCCAGGAGAATTTTAAGCCACGTTTTTTTTACCATTTATTTATTTTTTATTTTTTCCATTTGTTCCCTTAAGCCCGTTTCCTTCGGCCTCTCGCCATCTCAGATAATGTCCAGAAGGATTATGCAAATTCTTAATGCACTTCGCCTTCTATTTCGCTCTATATATAATGTATTTTATATATATATATTTTTTTTCAACGACTGTCCTACCTGTGCAAATAAAAAAAATATTCATATCAGCCTGAAGCAAATAATTGTGATAATGCGATGACAAATATTTGATATCTTGAGCAATGCTAATTACCAAAGAGTAAAAAATCAACTTTTAATCAATTATCGACTGATAATATGAAACGATTTTTTTTTTAACTCAGAAAATAATAAAAATTCTAAGAGAAAGAAAAAAAGTCGATAGGAAAAATGGAAAACAATTTATCCACATTTTAACCCTCAATCCCGAATTTTTTTCCACTTTATTAACTAATTAAAAGCTTATTAACAAGTAATTGAATTGAATTTGAATATTCAACTTTTGTCTATACTTAAAAATAATATTTATCGCTTTTTTTCATTTTGTTTTATATTATACAAAAATATTAAAATAAATTTTTTAAGATTTGAACATAAAAAATGCCATTAAATTTAATTTATGAAAGCTTAATAAATATAATAACTATAATGTTCTAATCTAGAAATCTCTTCAATATGAAGACCGTACATTTTTATCACCTTTTAAATTCTCTATCACAGTAGTGCATATATGAATTTAATAGCTCCTTCACGACCCCATGAAAATGTAGAAATTGGATGAAAATGAGAGGCCATTAAGTTAGAATATTATTAAGCATTATCCAGGGCAATTATAGCTTACACGTGAAATAGAAATTAGGTCAACTTTAACGTCGAGTCATGAAACAAAAAAACAAAAGTTTATTATTTTTTTCATATTTAATATCGTTCTATTATTATTTCGGTTTCAATTATTTTGTATCGTGTCCGAGTATCAGTTTATAATGCAGATTAATTCGCATTTTAAATTGAAAATTTTATCGTTACGACAATAAAAAAAATTTTTTTTTTATAAAAGTGTAATTTTCATTTCAGAAAATAATTCGAATAATTGCAAGATTATTTTTCCGGTTGATATAGATGAGGAAATGCATTCCTTATCGATTTTCACAAGTCTTTCAACGAGGATAGTAATAACGCACAGGCTCAGTAGTAAATCCAAAGGTGAAAATCCCCGTTAGCACTCGAGAATTTTCTTCTTGCCGCTGGCATTGAGTAAAAAAAAAAAAAGAAGAAATGCAACCCCACGATCGTTTTTCACCTCTCACACAAATCCTATATAGCAATGGTTACGAAACTATCCGCAAACGGGCATCGGATTTTTACGATCGCCTCCTTTTTTCCACTCTGATGCCTGGAGGGAACCAGTTTTTCTCACACGATTTTTCATTCGCCAGTGAAAATCCTCGCCTGAGGGACGAATTAGGTCAACTCGAAAAATTGCCAATTTTTCCACTGAATTTTCGGGTAAAAAAAAAAAAAGCAAAATTAATCACACAATTTGCTGACAAATGACCACAAATTTAGCGAGAAAATAAATCACAATTTTTTTTCTCTATGAAAAAATTGAGTATAAAAAATTTTTTGAGATATTTATTGTCGAGAAAATTACTAGTAGTTTCAGATGATTCCAATTGTTTTTCGATTTTCAATTATAATAAGTAACATGGCTATTTCATCAGCATATCTATAATGACCCTAAATTACGGCCGTTATAGCGCCAAAAAAATTTTTTTTTACCCCCCGAATCCTGCAGAAAATCATTTTATCTTTATTCATTTTACGATCGAGTAGTTTCGTCCGGCATAATGGTTTTTTTTTCGTTATTTCAGCTCGAATGAAGATGAGAGAAAAGGAAAGGGGTAAAAATAACGACGGGTCGTTATCGAAAAATAATTGGGATTCAATCGCTTTTCCGCTCAACTATATATAATAGAAATATTTGTCGATTCTGTGTTAAAAAAATTAGGTAAAAAGAAAAATAATAAATAATTTTTCTCTAAAAACCCTCAAAATACACGACCTATATTAAAAAAAAATTTTTATAAGCTCAAAACATAAATAAACAAAGTGAACTTTAGAAATTCAATCAAACAATGAAATACTGACTTTTTTTTTGACAAAAAAAAATAGCACGAGAATTTCCGTGACACGAGTCACTTATTCTCGGATAAAACTCTAGTTTTCTAAAGGGGAGAAAAAAAGAAACGAGGAAATAAAGAATTTGTAAAGAGTGAAGAAGAAAAAGTAGCTTGAGAGTGGTGAATTCGAGGAGACTCTGACCATCAGTGAATAGGGAAGAAAACGTGTCGTATAAAACTGGCAGGGAAACAAAATTATATGGCAGACGAATATAAATGTAATACGTGAAGAAATTGTTCAATTTTACTCGTCAACGTGTGTCGAGAACGTCTCGGTTGAAATGTCTATAAAGGGTTAAGTAGGTTAACAGCGCAATTAGTCATCTGGGGCAGCTAGAAACAGTCTCTGAAATAATCTCAATGAACCTTACCGACAAAAAAACTACTTGAGAGTACGAGCAAGTACCTTGAAAAAAAAAAATCTCTCTAAAAAAATTCATGAATAATTAAAAACTCTGAAATTTGATTCTATTCTTTGCATTTAAACCAGTTGAGAAAAATTTCAATTAAAAATAAAAGTTAATAAAAAAACTCGGTAAAATCCTATTCAAAAAATTTTTTTCAATTAAAATTCTAAATTTTTTTGTAATAAAATTCAACGAAAAGATTTTTTTTCTAATTGAAAAAATCATTTTTAAAGAGTGGAAAGAATTTTTACCATACAAAAAAAAATCAATTAAAGTCCTTTATTTAGTTTTTAAAAGATTAAAAGTATGGCTAAAAGCATATATATTGCATCGGGACTTATCGATAATTGTTTTGGTTGAAATTAATTTTCTAGTGCAATCAAAACTTGTGGGTTGTACCCTGCTAATAGGTAGTGAAAAGCTATAGCGAATTGACAGAGCAGCATGCAGAAAGTTGGGGGTGCGCATTATAGAGAAAGTTTTGTACTGCGAGAGAGTCTGACAACACAACGAAAACTAATCTTGTGCAAGTGAGAAAATATCATTCGATTTTCTTCTATAACGCCCTTATACTCTATAGTCAACTCTTCAAGAGATGCTATAACAAAAGGATCAACAAAATGAAAAGGAGTTTCCCTCGAACTTTGTAAATATGAATTTCATATATGCTTTGTGTTTGTAATCCCGTGTATAAAAACATATACACAAATATTTACCAGCATCTAAACTGCGAATATTTACAATAGAATATATACTACATGACAAAAGACAATTGGGAGATTGTTTAGAGGCCTAGGAAGGGGGTAACCAGAGGGGAATAACAAGCCCTGAAGGGGTTAAGAGACTTTTGAATAATTTATTTGCACCGAAAAATTGAGGAGAAAACAATTAACACATCATTTATACTCTCTCAAACCTCAAAAAAATCAACAATTAAAAAAACAAAATTTTAATTTAACTATTTCTACATTTATTATCAGATTTCTCAATCAACGAACAAAAAAGAACCTGGCGGCGAAGAAAATAATTTGTAGAATAAATTTAAGCGCGTGTGAGAGACGAAAAAAAAAAAAAAAAATGACGAAACAGGAATTTTCGTGTGGATTTTTTTTTTACTTCTCTTGAGACACCCCGTTGCACCCCTATTTTTCGAGTGTTCGCGAGGGTTGCAAACTCGAGCACTGAAACACGGAGGAGGAGCAGGGTAGCACGAATAACGCGGGAGCCAAAAAAAAAAACTTCAGCAAAGCCGTGAGGGGCTGCATCGAATGCATCGTCATGAGTAGCACGTGTGTATAGCACTTGAAAATACTGAGAGTATGGATTTTTGTAAAATGCATCATATGCATGTATGAAAAAAATTTAATAAATTTTTTTTTTAATCTAACTACTAAACCTTGCATGAATAATTTAACTGGGTGTTTAATTAATTTTAAAATCATATAAACTTTTTCTGGAAAAACAATAATAATCAAGATCATTTTACAGAGGCTGCGAACAGTCATTAAATAAATAAAAATGCTTAAAATAATAGACTGAAATTTGTTTTTTATCTCAGCACGTATTTTTTCATGAAAAAGTCAGTAAATATTGATCGAAATTCCGCAATAAATTTGATACCATGTAAAAATTTGTAAATTTTTTATGTCAATATATATATAATCAGTGATAACACACAGCTGAGCATTCTTTATAAAAATTAGAACAAGGTGATTCATGCTATAATCAATGAAAATTATTTTTTTTATCATTAAAAAATTGACGGAAAAAAGTATTGAGAGAAAAAAGGGAACGATACAAAAGCTGCAAAAAGACCGACACAATAATGAATAAATAGTAAGGTAGTTTGAAAGCCAGCGGAAATGGAAAAAAAGTTATTTTGGATCGAATTTGTATATATATTGATGAGTCAGTGGCGTCTATATACGCCGTCGAATTGGCAATTCCACGTGCTATGCTTTGATCTATCCATTTTACATTTCCCCTGGCTGGCAAACTGCTTTTGGCCGTTTAACAGCTAGTTCACACTCCAACGCACCCGGAATCGGGTGCACACGTGTAACCGACGCCATGTCAGCGTTACGTCACCGCGGAGAACACCTAATATCAATCGACGACGACGTAGAATGTGGTCAGCCTGACATCGTCAGTTGATTCTCTCTGACAATCAAATTACGTAATCCTCGCCACCTTGCTCCTAATATCATCGGCTCTAATTAGACTGTTGACGTGCAGTCACACGAAAATAATCCAACCAATCACACTAACAATAGTCCTAAATAAGTAAATGTTTAAACATCGGATTAAACCTAAATCAACCGAAATTCAACACTTTCATCATGAACCAGTTCTCTAATTAGTGCAAATATATATTTTTTTTTTCATGTTATATTTCTTGAAATGTCTTCAATAAAGAGTATAAATTAATTTAAAAAATCAATATTATTTCTTTAATAAATGAAAATTAAAAAAACAAAAAAAAAAAAATTTCTTTCAAGGTCTCTTATATTTATTCCACGTTTTGGTATGATTTTCCTCGAGTGTTTTTCTGATATAACTCGATAATGACATGAGATAATTAATTTGAATTTAAAATAATCCGGATATATCACTTCTTATGAAGTCATTGTGGAAAAAAAATCAAGTAAATGAGGTTTTTTCTTGAATTTTAGGATAAAAATTTGTTTATAAAAATTTTTAAGGACTATAATAATTTATGACGGGTATGAATTCATCGAAAGCTATACAATGTATATATCTCCCGACATATTTGGCATAGACTGTGCGTTTAATCGTCAATAATTTCTCTCCCAAATAGCCAGCGATTGAGGGACGAGAGTGGTTCGACCTCTGAGAGGCTAATGCCGATGGTATTTGGCGCCGGCCGCATACCACACCATGATTGCCAGCCTCAATGTAGCAGTATTTACTTATATATAGACATATGTACTCGCTGTAACCTCTAAGTTTGACTGGCCAAATAGATACGCATATATATAACAATCATGTCGATATTATATTAGTTCAAGCTCATAAACAAAATTATCGTCTGTCACAATCGCACGGAAATTCATTTCCGTTTGCCGTGTGGTATCTCATCCCCTCTCTGCACCTCAGCAGCATTATCCCTTGAAGTTAAGTGCTGATAAAATTCTATTTTTATACACGAAAAAAAATTCTTTATCGTTTATCTTCATTGAAATTAAATTTGTTCGATTCTTCTAGCAAAAAAATGTCTATTTCCATTTTTTAAGTTGATAATAAAATTTTAATTGATTGATTTTAAAACATGAAAAGAAAAAATTTGAGAAGAAAAATGTTGAAATTTTTAGGAGGCAAAAAATTTAAAATGTCAAGTGGTTTTTTTCTTGAACTAGATTCACCCAGTGACTTTTATTTATATTCCCCATTCCCCAAGGTCTCGAAGAGACAACTCGTGTCCAATCTTGCGATGGTTTTCTCCTTCTTTTATTGCAGCATAGTTCTCTCGTTGGCGCATCAACATTCTCTCTTATGCAGCAAATATTCTGATGCGCCTTTTATGTATAACAGCGATTAAATTCCCCAAGATTTATCTCACCTAACTCTGTCTTGTTCAACTTACTCTGCCGCAAAATAAATGCGCAGCCGATAAGTAGGGCATAGTGAAAAATCCTAAAAGTATATAGACAAGACGTGAGAGAGTATGCATCTTAACTTGAAATTGCTTTAGCGTAAAAAAAATTTACAATTCAATGTTTTTCAGAATTGTTTCACTTAAAAAAAAAAATCATTACTTCAGCAAAATCTACTTTCAAAATTAAATATTTTCTCTTATTTTTCACAGGTTAAAATTCTGCTGTGAATTTTTAAAATCGATTTGATTTTTAATTCAATTTTTCACGTATTTTAACCCAATATATATTTGATGAGATATTTTGTCACTAGAATTAAACTATTATACTGACTTTTCAACCGAGTCAAAAGAAGAAAAAAAATCAATATTTTTTGCAAGCAGACAAATAGACAAAATTGGCGTCTTGTTTGCACAGCACTTCATCACACCAAGAGGTGGCAATTGCTACGATATGAAGACACTAAACAAAGACAAAAAATGTTGAGAAAGTGTGTGAGAGAGGCGCCAAGTGAAGACACACTTCACTTGACTCCACTTGATGTAAGGCACTTATTGTACTCTCAATGTCTGACCGAACGACGCTCTATCCACTTGCACTTGCTTCTCAGTCGTGCTTGGAAATTTATTGTCGTATCAATCGACCATTATTAAAATGAACTCTGTCGATTAATTCGTCTTATGGTTCTCAATTCCCGACAACCAGAATATTCATACATGATTTATCTCTATCAATAACATTTTAATCAAAATCAAATCCAAAAAAAAATTTTCCACAATTTTTTTCCGCAAAATAAATGAATAATTAATTAATTTAAAAAAACGAAAATACATAAATAAATAAATAAATAATCAAGTGAGTTAAAAATTTTTTTTATCTACAATAATTGCGATATAATTTTTAAATATGAATAAAATTTACATAAAAGACAAATCCTTTGTTTCGATGAAATCAAGTACAAATTTAAAGATAAAGATTGGGTTATAAAAGGTAAATCAATACTAGTTCAATTTGAAAATTCACCTCGATACGCGGAAAATATTGGCAACCATTATCTAGCATCCCCTGTATACCTCGTCCTTCTTGACAAACTACACAACCCCTTGCTGAATTCCACTTGGAAAGCCCACGCGCACACTAGAAATTCTATGCATCCCCAATGACCATACTAGGGAGCGCTTGTTCCTCGAGCAACATTCACGGAGCTCTTTTCACCCGCGCCACTCACCCCACTCTTCCCCTCTATATCATCTGGCCTATTCAAGGAAATAATAATCAATGTCATAATAAATACTCACGCATAAAATTGATATTTTTAGACGTTCTCTTTTATAATTTTTATCGAAATATTGAAGGGAGAAATTTTTTTATTGCCTTTGAATAAATTGATCATGTAAATTTTTTTCATTATCCCTCAAACCAAACTAGATCCATCAAAAAATCTGAATAAAAAAATTAGTTCTACCCCTATAAATCATCTTCAAGTGAGAATTAAAAAATTTTTTTTTTTTCATGAAAATGTAAAAAAAAAAAATAATTTAAATAAAATAATTAAATTGACAAAATAACCTGTCAATCGTAAAGCTTTATATGGGGGTTAAAAAAAGAATAATATAAAATACGAATTTTTTTGTTTAACAAAAAAAAATACTAATGGCCTGATTCTAGAGAATTCCCGAATAAAAACCCGCCCGCCCAGTTCACAGAAGAGTCGTATCCACCCCTATCAATTTTTTTTTATTTCAACCCCTCGGAATGCCTTGTACTTGAGTGTACGTGAGTCTGGGAATGCCTTGAGACGTCTTACATGAATCTTCGGTCGTCGAGTCGTCGATAATCCTCAGCCACTTTTGTTCCACGGGGGATCGAGGGGGTGAAAAGTGTCTGTGCGCCCGGAGGGGTTGTAAAATAGACGGTGCACATTCACGATCAATCTTCGTGGATCACAATTGCGCGTATATACAAATCGATGGTTAGGCGATTTATCGCACGTGTGAAAGCCTTTTCGAAACAGGGCAACTGACACCCCCCCTTGCCCTCGCACAATCGCCACCCCCCCTCATGGTCAGGGGGTGTTATGGATAGCCAACGCAGTTTACCTACATGTAGGTAGACCACGTAGTTATTTATGGACCTGCAAGAGGAAAACCGATCCGTTTTTCACCCCACCAACCACCCACGCCACACATACTCATCCCTCTCTCTAGTTGCTCTATATTGCCATATCCACCACAAGCCTGTGTTCCTGAGGGAAAACATTATTTCGCTGGCATGTGGATATCAAAATCGTGACGTGAATGCCGGATTTCATCACATTTTGTCTCAAAGAGTTAGTTCATGTATTAAAGTAAGCTATTTTTAGGATTAGGGGTTGAATTTTTTTCATCTTCAAGAATAAATTATGAGTGTTAAATATATTTTAATAGATTTTCCAAGTGAAATTAAATTTTTTTTACATTAATAAAAAATTAACTCGAACAAAGTGAAAAAAGTTAAGGGATAAAAGTTTGAAGTTAAGAGTTGGGAACGAACAAATTGGAGTAATTTTTCCGAAACTAAATTATTTTTAAAAATTTAAGAAAAAAAATTGCTACTTTCCTCAATTAGTATCGATAATTTTTTCAAAATTCCAAACAAAAAAAAAGTTAAAATTTTAAATTTTAAAATAAAATATAAAAATATATTTATATTTCACCAAAAAATATCAGGAAACATTGATAGAATATTTCTAATAATTTACTTGATAGATTTAGAATATGTTTCAAGAGAAAAAAAAAATGAAAAAAAAAAGTTTTTTTAAGACCAAAATTGTCGTTTAATTATTAATGTAACAAAAAATAAAAGGATAAAGAAAAGATTTTTCTAAATTTTTAACATTATGAAAAATTCAATTTTAATTTATTTTCATCATAAAAATTGAGTTATTCGTGAGCGAATGCCGGGAGGCATTAACATTAATGAAAAGTGAATAAGCAAAGTGATGAAGGAGGTGTGTGTATGTGCACAGAGGGAAATTAAACCGACCAAGTGACTTTACCGGGATGCAATATCGTGCATGTGAGTGTTAGAAGCAAAGGCGCACGACGTGCCTCGGAATATTGCCAGTAATTCGTGGCGGGATACGACACCCTTATTTCTATTCTGCTTCTGTTCTCCGAGAGCGGAAGAGAAATTTTTTTTAATACAATTTTTCGAATAAAAATATCAAACGAGGAAATTGATGTGGAGCAATTGTCCTCGCGTAGACTTTTCCACAAATGGCGCGCCAGTTTCAATCGGTTTGCGGAAGAAAATTTAATTTAAATATAGGAGGAGTAGGAAGAGCGAGTGCAAGAGGAGGTCCAGAAGGAAAAAAAAAAAAAAAGAAAAAACTTGAAAATGAACGGCTTCCGCTGGGCACCTCTCTCTTATTGGTTTGCCACTGTATTTTCTTTTTAAGGCGACCACCAGGGCGAAAGCAAAGCGAAATAAATAGAATATATATATATATATATATGTATAGTTCAGACGCGAGTTTCTCAGACCCCATTGGCTTAGGTGAGTGAAAAACGAGATCTTTTGCTCTCCAGACTCTTTTTATCCGTGTTGTAAATATTTAATAACGTCTTGGGCATAATTTACAATCGTAAATTCACTCGTTGAATATGATTAACTATCTTCATTAATAAAAACAGAATATTTTTTCTCGAAAAAAAAAAAAAAAACATTTCAAAGGTTGATAAATCTTTCAGAATTTTCAGTGTTTGAAAAATTTATAACTATTAATTTCACGCATCGTTAATTTTTTGAATAAATATTTTCTAACTTTAACAAATGAAAAATAAAATTTCAGACTTGAAAAAAAAAATTTTTTTCAAGCACAGAAATTGTTTTTATGAATAAAAAAACTATCTCTTCCTCTCTTGCATTTTTTAAGGATTAATTTTTCCATCATTTTTGTTTTTCAGTAACTTCAGACTATGAAAATATATATATAAAATATAAAATTGAATTTTAAGTGTTTTGTAAAGAGGGAAAAAAATTTTCCAAGATTTTGTTCGAGTCCAGGACGCCATGTCGAGGGGTGACACCCGCGTTCGCTCACTCAAAAAGGTTGTGATGGCCACTTGGAAGCCCACAAAATGAGCCAGCATCACACCCGGGTTGAGTGAGTCCACGTGAGTGCCATTATTCTTCTAAAATCCTCTTCATCTTGGCCAGACGTCGTCTTCCGTCGTGGGATAAATGTAGTCACCGAAGCACACACATATATATGCACACACTCAGCCACTGACGTGAATAACGGACGATAGGGATGTGCGCCTGATAATTTCCGGCAGAGAGCGGAAATGGCGGAGGGTGCGAGTTAAGGTAAATTCGGCAGTAACTTTGTCGAGCGCAAGAACTGAAAACACGACGAGTAATTCCCTCGTTGGTTTTCACCGCACAAATACACTAGCGCGTACACACACAAATAAAAAAAAAAAAAGAAAAAAACTTTTTGTTTTTTCATTCCAACCCAACATTGTGTCTATTTTATTTCCTGCTTTAAATTAATTTTTTTTTATCGTAAATCTATTGTATATAAAAAAAATTTTTTTCCCTGCTTTATCCTTTCGAAATCCCGAGGTTTCCCTTTTGACGACACAATAAATAGTGATGAAATTAAAAAAAAAAAAGTGCAGTTGAAATTTTTGTGGTGCAGGTAAAAACTCTGCGTTGAAAATATATATTGATACGAGGCTTTTGCCTTTAAGCCATCGTGAATTCAATCTGCGAAGCCATATATGTGTTTAGAGTAGGATCATGTTGGTGAAATTCTAGAGGAACGTAATATATTGAATTTCCGCTTGAACACACAACCGCACGACGATGCTCAATATTTCTGACTAAGTGGGTAGACACGTTTGCTAATAATCTATATATCTATACTCTATATCTATATGTCTAAAAGAAAGTCCCAAATCTTTGCATCGAAATTTGTCGATCCCTGCAATTGTACAACTAGTTGTGGCCGCCGTGGAAACCAAGTAACCACCCTCTAAACCCCAAATAATTATATTTTAATTAACATATCACGCCTTGAATTAAATTTTTATTGTTTTAAAACCAACATAATCATCTTGAATTTATTACTTCATTAAATATTGCAAGAATATTGATGATTTATTGATTGAATAATTTTTTAAAATTCAAAAAAAATGATGGAAATATTGATAATAAGTGCATACATGTGAAATTTTTTTTTAATATTAAAATACTTATATCCGAGATATAACACTCTTCAGCAAAGGTTTTTTTAGTTGTATCATAATTTTTTTAATCAAAATTGTTGAGAAAAAAAAATTATAAAATTAAAAACATCAAAAAACTAATAAATTATTTCATATTAAAAGAGGAGAGATGGTATTGTTGCATATATAAGATAAATTAATGAAATTATAAATTATTCAGACAGCCTTATTAGAAAAGCCGTATTATTAATTAAAAATAGAATAATACCTGATTACAAATGAATGTTCGACGCTACGGAAATTAATTGCCTTCTCGTACTACGCACCATAGTGCCTTTACGCTATATGCGATAAATAAATGACCGAGGCAATTTCAACGAGAAAACGAAGAAAACCTTAAACACCACGAATAAACGGCCGATATAAAGAAAAACTCGATAATTTCAAGATACCATAAAAAAATTGTGATATTAATTTAAAATACAATAAAAAAAAATTATTTTCAACAACTCTAAGAAAAGTTGCATAAAATCAGAAATTTATTAATATAACTATTTTGAAGGAAAACATTTCTTTTCCCCAATTTCTTTTTTTTTCTCAATTTTTCAAGGGCTTTCCTAAGGGTGATTGAGCTATAAAGGGAGTTCAGGAGTGCGAGAAAAAGTGCTCATTAGTATTAGAGACCAAATAAATCAAGTTGAAGACTTTAATGATCAACGTTCAAATTAATTACGAAAATTTCGTTCAATAAAAATTAAAAAAATGAAATCGTTATTGGCGATAGCTTGACTTTTTTCAGCCATTCGTCGTCGTTGTCTGTCACAGTTCATTGAAGCACATATGAGAATAATCCAGCTCATTATTATTTTCCTCTCCGATATTTTTTATCTATTCAAAATTTTTTCGATTGTTCGTCCACGTTCATATTCCAGAATAAATTTTTTATTTTCCCGCCGGGGAAATGAGAAAAATGAGACAGGACGGAAGGAAGGAAGGAAGAGATTTTCATTCCAACTTCATATTCACATGACATCAACTGAACTCCATTAAAAGCCACTTTTTCCCCCCGTTAAAAACAAAAAAAAAACCCTCTATATATATATTCCATCAAAGTTTTAACGTAAATTCAACAAAATGTCATGAAAATACAGACAAAGTGATTATATTTCTGTTTACATAAATCTAGAGATAAAAATTTCTGAAAATGCAGAGTGAACGCGAGAATATAGCCAGGTGTTAGATCAGCAATAGAGATAAATGACGATACTTATCAGACGTGAAGTAATTTGTTTTTCTATTATTCAGCAACGCGGCATCGAAAACAATTCAAATATATTTACGATTCAGTAGATAAGCTCAGTATTTGATCAGACAACGTAGCCTATTATTTAATACAAATAAAAATACCTTACAAAAAAAATATTACTCACAAAAATTAACCACTGGAAAATATCTTGTGAATAAAAAAAATTTTATTGAGGACTACACGAGGAAATTACTCATTTACTCGAGCGAGATGTAAATAGAGTCAATAAAAATGTACAAAAAGATGTAATAAATTAGGAATGCAACGTCTAATTAAAAAATTACAACTTGAATTATAATAACCAACGTTAAACATTGAAATATGAATCAATCAATCATTTAAAAATAATATTATAACTATTAAAAAAAATTAAATTTGATATTTAAATTTTTCCACTAATATGACCAACTCAAAAGTATACAATAAATGAACCCTGCAACGTACAAATGGAGTAGATACCCTAATTGGCTTTGCAAGTAACTTCTAAAGTACTTGTACCGAGGAATAAGTTGTCAGATAGGTTGAAATTTCTCTTGTATTCATGACGGAGCAACGTCAAGTCGAAAACACTCGAGAATAAATCGGCAAGATGAAGGAAATAATATTGCGAGAGTCAGAGATTTTCATTAAACGAAATAAGATCAAAGTAGCACGGACTAATCGAGCAGCATGAGAGGTAATATAGAGAGAAGACTATGGAGCACTATATGGAGAAAGAGGTGAGGATAATGCATCTATGGCCTCTCAAAGGCGCGCGTAAATTTGTGCTGCATCATATCATGAGAGCCCATACCGCCGCCGTGTCTGCGTCCACGTGTCGCTAAATTGGCGGCCAGCCGCGTCACTATATCGCCTTCACCGGCTTCCCCTTTTACGAGCGATCCTCTCGCGCGCGCTCTAACCCCGCCGGTAATGGGAGCTGCAGCACAGACGTGACAGCCCTGGGAGTGGCGACGACACAGAGACCGACAAGATCGAATTAGATTGAAAGCCCTACATCACACGTCCAAGTTCCTGAGTCGCGTGTGTTGGATCTACTGAGCTTTCAAATAATTAGGTCGTTTAAGGTCATTTTAATATAGCACAAGATCAATTCCTTTTTCTACTCTCAGTCATTTTTACATTAATTCATAATGAACAAAATTTTTTTTTCGTCTCAAATAATTATTTAAGGAATATTTAAATTTTATAGAAAATTTTTTAAAGTTCATATTTAAGTCAAAAATAAGTATTTTGATCGAAATCAAAGCTTTAAGTACTAATACTGAGAAAAAAATTTTTTTTTTTTAATCTTTGGAGTAGTGAAAAAACCGGTATTTTGTTCAATAAAAACTTTTTTTCCCTCAAATATGTCTAACGAAGTTTGCAAGGTGATTTTTAGAATGTTAGAGATCGAAAAAAAAAATTTTTTTTTCCTCGAAATTTTTCAAAGGGGTACCCCTTGGAAATCAGGCAGGTTTCGTGATTTTTTTCGGTTTTTTTGCGATAACTCGGTAAATAAGTAAAATTATGAAAAATATCGTTCAAGTTAAACGATTGGGGGTTCAATTACCTACAAAAAATGTTGAATAAACTTTTTTGTATCTCTTTTAGTTTTCGAGATATTATTGATTTTTGAAAATTTTAATTTTTCAAAATATCTCAAAAATAAAGCAAAATATTAAAAAAATTTATTGAACATTTTTGGTAGATAATTGCACCCTCTATCATTTAACTTCAATAACATTTTTCGTTATCTCGCTTGGTTATCGAGTTATCACCAAAAAAACTAAAAAATTAACGAAAACAGTGAAATTTCTAAAAAAGTATCTTCAAAAATTTTCTAAAAAAAAAAAGTTTCTATATCACTGCCAAATTTTTTAAAAATCATTATTGAATCAAATTTATCTTGAAAACACATAAATAACAATTTTTAACTGATGTAACGTAGAGGAAACTTAATTGTTTAATTTTTTTATCAAGAACTATATGCTTATTTTTTAGCTTTGTTGGTTGTTTGGTGTTAAAATAGTTAGGCTAGTTGGATATATTTATATTCAACTTGAACTAAAAACCGTGTAATATTTTTTGAATTATTTTGCACACTAACTTTAAAGACTTACAAAAGTTTGCAAACATTAACGAGTCTGCAACTCATGAAGTTTTTTCTAATTTTACGTTGAAACTTGACAACACGATTTATCAAGAGTTATATACAATAAAAGATATTACTGATGCGATTAAAAAAATCTAATATTTATAATATAAAGAATTTTTTTCGCGTTATTAAATTCTAAAAATAACCTTGCGCATCATCGACTGGCTAATAGAAATGTGGCGACAAGCCTAATGGATGCAGTAGCAGGCATGACCTCTGCTAAATAGCACGCATAATTGCCTTAATAAAACAATTAACAACGATAGGCACACTTAAACATTCATCCCTCGTTCATATTGAAGCACAGCTGCGCGACGAGGTCCCGTCATATATCCAAACGCATCACTCGAGAGTTCATGAGAACATCAAATTAATTTCCATGTAGAAATTTCTCTCTTCACAAACTTTACTTACAAAAAAAAAACATACTTTAGTCTCGTCTCAAATACTGTTATTTCAAACGACTTATCCAAGATGTTGAGCATCAGAAAGATCTGCGAGTAGTATGCGTGCGTGTACAGAGCACTGAAATGTAAATGAGAATAATTCAAATCGCATTCAAGAGCTTCCGCATGCTGGCACACGAAATTCGATATTCGCTAGTTTACGTTGTACAGAATAAACACTTGTACAGCCCTACATGCCCTACTGTATTAGGTTTATACTAGGTCTAGAGGTGCTTTGTATAGCAAATGAGTATACATGTGTGCGCTAAAGAATTATTTTACTACCACTGTCGCTGATAATTTGTCTTTCCACGTAAAAACAATTTTACGTGATGCTCATTTTATCAAGTGGAGATATAGACTGAACACTAATAAACCACCCACGTCAACTGTTTTAATTAATTATGTTACCCACTCATATTGCTATAGCACTCGAGTTTCATTATTATATACTTTTTTCGCAATTAAAATATTTGTTTAAATATATTCGAAAAATAATCACAGATTATTTAATTTAATAAATTCTATAAATTTTTTCTAAACCATGCAAGTATTAAAATATAAAGAAAGGTCTGACAAGAAATCAAAAAAACAGTAAAATATTGATCAACAAAAGCAGTCGATTGCAGTCTGGAAAAAAATTGCCTCAACTGAATTATCAAAAGAAAGTAAGATGGCGGAATGTGAGACGAAAGATGTGGAGACAAAATAGACAAGTATATATAGGAAAAGAAGCAAGAATCGTTGATGCGAATGAGTGAACTTATCGAAGAGGACGTGAGCAGAGTCAGGGATGCGCAAGGAGGCCGGCTAAGGCTCGAATTTCAAATGCGCCAACCATTTGAATTCGACGAACGCATTACGTGACTCATCTCCACCCACAACAAAGTGAATCAAGAAAGAATAGAGACCACATAACGACCCAATGAAAAAAAAAAGAAAGAAAAATATGTCACTAAAATTATTCTATTTCATCAAACGCCAACCCAAAAAAAGTTGAAAAAAAATTCAATTTCAATAAATAAAACACAAATAAATTAATTACTTGGCTATAATTTTACCCCACCGGAAAAAATCCAAGAAAAAACCCTACCTAAAAATTTTCCTTCTGTTTTATTATAAAGTTATTATTATTTAAATGTGTTTTTTTCATTTTTCATTTTGATGATTAATATTTTTTTTTTATAAGGGAGTAAATATTTTGTGACAAAAATATATTACGTAGTAAAGTGTTTATTTACTTGAGAGAGATTTCAGTGTTGAAATTGCATGGAATATATTATTTCTCGTCGTAATTCGCGACTAGAGACGTTTACAGAGAGACCGAGGGTGTGCAACAGCAACACTGAAATACATATACAAGGGTTCCTACGATTCAAGAAGCCAGGTCAAAGAGGATCTAAAGTACCTGAAACCTTCGGGTAATTGTGCAATAAGTTTCCTAGATAAGATCCAAAGTAGTTTACATGAAAATGAGTTGATTAAAACGGATAATTGAGGTCTTGCTTATTAATAAAATATTAATTGCCACGACGGAAAAAGAAAATTACTATCGATATATATTTTTATCCTAAACAAAAAAAATAATAAAATAAGAAAAACCCTTATTTCCAAGACTAAAATATAAGTTTTTTAAATGCTTGAAATAATTTATCTAAGGTATATATTTAATTGAAAATAGCTTGAGTATAAGTTACCATCAATTATATCCAACTTTATCGTCAATAAAAGCAATCAAAGGAAGCTTCAAACCGAAAGATCTCTTGGGAACAATTAATGAAAACTATAAAGTCCCATAACAGAGAGTGAAACAATTCGATAAATCGATTTGCACGTCGCAAGATAATAGTAAGTGGAACAACTCGTTACTTCGTGGAATTTCGTCTCAAATTCCTCCGATAATTATCGATGTGCTGCTATACTTCCAGAGACAGTTGGAAACGAGAGCTGTTCATTACATCTCACTCACAGTCTAATTTTAATTAAACTTCAATTACTCATCAATCTCTAGCTGGGAAAATCAGACAAACGTGTAATACCCGTCACACTGCAAAAATTAATTATTATATAGAATTTTTTTCCCTGAAGAAAAAAAAAATTGAAGGTAAAAAAAAATTTCTCTATTTTATGAATTATAAAAAAAAGCCATTGGATAGAACCCCAAATAAACTTCGTCAATCGCTTTAAAAAATTCTTCAACATTTGCTCATCAAACAAATAAAAAACATTGAAAGAGATAAACTCAACCTTTAAAACGAATTTTATTCGCGCAGATAGAAAGTCAAAAGTTACATTACCCGAGTCGAAAAAAGAAAGTTACTTTTTGGTACCGCAGTCTTCGCTTTGTACCCACAGGTCCCGCGTTGTACCCGCTTTATACCCACATGTAAGTCCGTAGCTTATAGGTAACGTCCGTGTTCCCCAAGTCGTAGGTCGTAGGTTCAATCCCGGTTAGGCGCGAAATTAAGGTAGGTTTTTTCTTCGTCGGTTAGGTCAAGATATAATCACTGAGACGATTCCCGATTGTAATAATCGCGTATTATTTTTTTTTAATTAATTAGACGATATTTTTACTGTGATATTAGAGAGATATATGTTACAACGGTCGAGCAAAAGAACGCGCAAGTACCGAATGGAGCCCACAAAGCCCGAAATGGCAGGTCCCAAATAGTACCCACAGCTCCGAAATAGGAAATAAGCCGGTGCTATGGGTTCTAATCGGGACCATAATTTACATTTAAAAACTTGGCAACTAGTACCCGAGAACGCGGGACCTGGGGTACTAGTTGGATTATTATTTTTCGACTCGGGTAACAACATCGAGTTGCAAATGAAACGACCGATAGAAAAGGAAGAAAAATAAAGAAACGAATAAATAAATAAAAGTTAGAATCGCCGAAAGAGTAGCTTGACCCTTTGGTGTACATAAACAAGGGAGCGAAAGAGGCGAGCGCTAGCCAAAGGCGTAACGAGAGAGATAGTGGATTAGTTGGATATCACATACAATGTGTATGCATGAGAGCAAGATATAGTAAACGTGATGGATGAAATGCAGATTTCGCCTACATTCTCTTCCATACGTCCCTAATGTGCGCGATGCGGATCTTAGTCCGCACGGCCCAGGGAAATGTCTATGTAAATACATCGAGGTGTTTCACTGCTCTGCACCCCTCGGCAAATGTATATTTCAATGGTCCAAGTAGTGCTCGAGTCAATTGGCGAAGCTTCTGCGACGGATAAGACACATCGCAAATTCCAAGCCGCCAACTGTGCAATTTCGACGGAGAATTTCATTTACATCCTCGCGTGTACAAGGGATAGCTTTCTAAATAATTTGCATCCAAACAAAAGTCAAACTTTTTTAACCCCCTACAAACCTCCCTAACTATCACCCGACAATAAAATCCCAAAAACTTCTGAAAAAAAAATTGTTTAAAAAGCAAATTTCATCTGAAAAAAATATTCTAAAGGGAAAAAAATTTTTTTTCAGGTTGAAAAAAAATACTGACATTACGGAAAAAAATTAATTTCTAAGGTAAAAAAATTTTTTTTTAATAGTTAATTGACTTGCCGTTATTTTTTTCAGGTGATAAGTGTTGAAGGGCACTGAGCAATGTAGAATTTGATGTGATATCATCGCGGACAGAAATTGAAAATTTCCAGCGACTATGGAAACGACTGAAAACAAACTACACAAGACAAAACGCGCCGGGCGACTGAAGGCGACAAGCAAAGCGTTACCTCTCACTCTCCCTGGCCCTTGCGACGAGAGAGGTGGAAAAGATGCGCGCGCACCTCTGGCAGCCCGAATTCACTCGGTTTCTTCGGCGCCCCTAGCAATATATACGAGCGATACACATCCTCGCAATGCACTTTTATTTACTACTTTTTCGTACTTATACCTCTGAAGGGGTAACCGTTACAAACACCGGGGTGTCTGGCTTACGAGGGTACTTTAGCTCAAGTACGCGGTGTTGTCACGACCCACCCCTCCCCCTTTTCCTCCCGCCCGCCCTTCGAACTTTGCAGAAATAAGAGGTCTCTGAGTGTTAGACGAAAAACGTGACTTTTTTTTCTCCGTACTAAGAGAGGCGTTTTGGGGGCGGTTGCGTTGTATCGCGTGTTATCACATGTGTACAACTCCCGAGATATGGTTATTATTTTATCTTATCTTATTTAGTTTTTTAAGGGCAACGCCTACAAGCTTATTTTAGAGGGAAAAAAATTTTTTTTCCCATCAATTTTAAATGAAAAAATTTTTTTTTTTTATAAATAAAATTATGAATTAATTCTATATATTCGAGCAAAAATTTTTTTTCCAATTTTTCTTTAATTAAAAACAGGATTTTATTTCATCAATGATTCCTTGAATTTTTTTTCAGCGACACATTATTGAATTTCGCCAATTAAACTATGGACATGCTTGGCGCGATTTCAACATGATTGGCCGGCATTGTGCGCGTTCGTTCTCGCTCACACAGTCTGACGACAAAGCGTCCTTGTCCCGCCATGGCGAGGCTATTGTCTTCCGGTTTGTTTGCGTTACCCACTGCAGCATCTCTGTGCTCCTTCAATCCATCTCCATGGCCCTCTCGACACTATATGCGCCTCTTGAGTTGCTCGCCGGCTTCCGAACTCGATCAGTCTGTGCTCCCTGTGCCGTACAAACGGTCCCGCCCGCACATGCACTCCATCATTTCCATCCCTTTGGACTCCTGTCCCTGTACACCCCCACATATACGTCGCGATTACCGCCCGGACGTGATATTAAATTGAAATCACTTTGGTATTTTCTCGAATTTATTTGCCGACTGGAATTTAACTCAGTTTTATCCCGCAGTTATCGTTAAATTGAAATTATTTTGCGGGATTTTATATTAAGTTTTAATTTAATTTCACCAAAATTTTTCATAATGATTAAAAATTGTAAATAAAAATTTTTTTAAACACCGATAATAAGTATCTTACAAAATTGTGACAAATTTTTGCTAGAAAGATTTTTTTTTCACGTATAAACCGCCGGTGTTTTGAATGTAATTTCACGGCGATAATCAGTTCTGATGGTTATTGTATAATTAACTGCGCAAAAAAAAAAATTCTAGATTTTTCCACAAATTTACACTAGGAATTAAAAACTTCCAAGCACGCCACCAATTATTTTATACAGTTGCCCTCTTTTTATTATTCGTTATTTATTTTTTTTTTTTTGCAATTTTTTTAAATCCAATTCTCCGGCAATTTGCGAGAAAATAAAATTTATTCATCCACTATATGAGCCGCACAAATGGCTGTTTATTCGCGAATTAACCGCGCAAACACGTTAATTAACGCCATGACAATTGACAGGAAAATCGACTTTGCACACGTACTTGACAATTTAAACCCCTGAAAAATTTTTTTAACCTCAATTTAACAATGAAAAAAAATATTGAAACATTACTGAAGAAAATCTCATTAGAAATTTACAAAGAAATTCGAATTTTATGCCGAAATAAAACGGAAAAAACTCAAGTCAGTTAAGGCTTATGAACGTAAAATATATATACGACGATGTGTCGTTCGATCCTGGTATTTATTACGACCCTTGGCGGCACAACGACCGGGCAAAACACGCCCTCGTGAGGTCATCGGTGTTACAAACATCTCGATAAAAAAAATCTCACACACACACACACGTTTGTTTGGCTTGCAACGACGTAATCAGAGTTTCAGTGTAAAATGAAATTATCTGAATTAACGGAGAACCTCCGTAACAACGCGAAACTTGATTGAATTTTATTTGTTTGTTTTTTTTTTTTTTACACTCAAGGGAAAATTCAATAATTAAAACTCGGCCCATTGAAAATAACTTTTTAATAAAGATAATAAAAAATTATAGAAATTAATTCGAAAGAAAAATAGAAATTTATTCGTTATATATAAGCGGATTAATTTTTCAATTTGTGAAGCTATTAAAATTTAATTACCATCTAGCCAATATAGAAATTTTTAAAAAATTGTATGAGAAAACAAATTTTTCACTTGCAGAAAAGTTTAGATATTTATTTTTAACTAAGTGTTAATTTTTTATAATTAAATTTTCAGCTTTTTATTTTATGAAATTTTTTCTTTGTGAGCTAAAAATTTCCATTAAATATCTCTTAATTGAAGGAAAAAATGTTTATTCTCAAATTTATATTAGAAAAAAAATTTTTGCTCGCAGTTATATTTTTTTAATGTAATTTCGTGGCAATTTATGATATTTCTTCGATGCTACTTGATGAAATAAATTGTCAAATAAATGAGATAAAAAATTTTGTTGAGTGATCTCTTGATTTTGCATAAAAATTTTCGTTATAAATGGATAATAAGATATGAGATAGGTTTCAGTGCCATAAGTATTTGAATCCGGGGAAACAAGAGCACCATTGATGCGATTGAAACTTCATTTTCAAGGAGCATAAAGAAAAGATAATACAGTTTCGCAACTACTTTCAGCATAGTAGCCATACATGAATGAACTCACTCAACAATTTTTTTTTTTCCTATTTAAAAAAGACGCGACATCACGACAAGCGTAGAACTGAGACATGGATTCTGCTGAGGTTGCCCGTAGCAGATACGTTTATAAGCTCGAGCTTTAAAGCTCTCTTTACATTCGTATTCTCTATATATATACATTTAGACACACATCTGAATTTTCTCGATGCAAACACATTCACATAGAGCGCTGGTATTTGTTGAGATTAAACCTACCTATTACTGCAAAAATGAATCTCTCCACTGTGCATTGCAGTGATTACATTGCTAATCTACTATACTAGTGGATAGTTATTTTCTTGAGCAAACCAAATGCATTCTTTCTCGAAAAATATATTCTCCCTGTATTTTAAACCCTATATTGAGAAAAATTCATCGATTAAAATTCCTTTTAAAAAATTTATCCAACTAAAAATATCATTTTTATCTTATATATATATATATATACTGAAAAAATAAATAAATAATTTAAAACTTGAAAAATCAAGTCTAATAAAAAATTATTTAAATGTTTGTCGTTAAAAAAAAATTTAATAAACCTCATCAACTTGAGGAAAATCATTTGGATTTTTTCGAGCATCTAAAACGATTGAATTTTGTTAGAAAAAAAATTTTTTATCTACGTTAATTGGAAATATCGCCATGTATATGCAATAAAAAAATGTATATTAATCATGAAATTCGTTGGAAAAAAATTCTTTTTCATGTTTCATGGCTGTAAAAAATATTTATGTATTTTTTTATTACGATTATTGTTGTTGAACAAAAAAAAAAAAAACAATTTCCAAAGGTGAAACGCGGAGAAAGAGAGAATTTTATATGATTGACAATAGAGAGGAAGGAGAATGTGTTGCAACGTTTATTTGTTTATTTGCTGACCTAATAAATGCAATTGAGCACTCTGGTGCGCTCGATCTAAAGCTTGAAACTCGTGGCAACTGCAGTAGCACTTTACTGTTTATTATTTATCGATCGAGAGACAGGGGCGTAACCAATGCTTCTCCGGTGGCGCAGCATATGTAACATATCTGGCCTGGAATCATCTGAATGATATACCAGTGTCTAAGTACCAACACATTGCGGGCTAGATATGCGGTTATATATGCTTCTAGTATAGATAGATATAAATATGTGTATTTCCACTTTTTGCCTGTTACGTGTGGATGGAAAATTACTCAGTGAAATGAAATCGGCCTCACACTCCCCATGTGCGATCACCACACGCGCGAGAGTCTCTGCTATTTCATTTTTATGACCACTTGTTTAATCATCAACATTAATCTACGAAAATACGAGCAGTGATATAAATTTTAATCATCACCAATAATAATTAATAAATGACTCCACTCAAATTATCAAGAAAAAAGAAAGATCAAAACTTGGAATTATTAAATTTTAATTTCGAATAATTGTTAAAAAAATATATTTTTAAATTTAATTGAATTAACATAAAAAAAATGACATTTCGATTAATTATGTAAATTTCAAGAAATACTAAAAGTATCATTAAATATTTAAACAGTAGAATTTCTCTATTCAAGCCCTTCTAAGAGGGTCAGTGGGGTTGAGATACTGCAAAAGAGCGAGAGAGAGCATCAGTGGGTTGGCAAAAGTTCGTGAAATACCGGAGTATAAGTTTCGCAAGTAAAGTCTGCACTGAGAGAAAAGATTTCGAGACAGAAAAAGGGGGCGTGGAGGAATAATAAAATAAAAAGAAAGGGTGTTAGCAAAAGCGGCGCCACAGAATTGACTTTTTGAACTTTTTGAACCAGTTGCACGCATTAATGTTGGTAAATGAGAAGACAAACAAGACTGAAAAAGTAGCAGTTTGTTGATGTCAAGTATGCGAAATTAAAATAATAAAAAATGTATATTTCAATTTTTTTTTTTAAATCAATATAAAAGTTATTGTGATGCTTTTATCATTTCATCCAACTAGAAAAACTTTTTTTTTATCAGTCTGTAAACCTATACACTATTCCTGTATCTATCACGGGTTGAAGGGTGAATTCCATTACTGGCACTCGACAAATTGGCGGACCTTTCATCTCGATATTTCGCGCCAAAGGGAAATTGAAAAATCAAGCAAAGAACAAATTCAACTACGTTTTAATTTAATTCAATTGAATCCAAACGACCAAGCCACGGGGATGAGTAATTAATCGAATCTCCTATATCAAAATGGCAGCTTGAAAGCACTGAAAACGGTATAACATATAAAACCACAAAAAATTTTCCCCAACTAAAAAAAAAAAATTTAATGCACTATTAAAAGCGAATCTGAATAAAACATGCAAAATGACGATTAAAAATTATTTTAATACCCCGAAAAAAATATTTAAAAGAAAAAAAATTGTCAAACGTATAAAAAATATTCTTTGATTATGTTCTCTTTGATATTTAAAATTAAAAAAAAAAAAGTTTTTTGTTTATAAAAAATGCAATTACAATAAGGAGAAAATAATGAAAAGAAAAATCGTTATTCAGAGTTTTTTTTAACGAATCTTGATGAGTCGAAAAATTAGGACGATCAGGAAAAATCTCCGGAAAATCCCTGGTATAACGAGTCTACATGGCGATTGCCAGATTTTCTCATTTCCCATCTGTTCACGACCGTCCGACACATGCATACGCCGACACATCGTTGTTTTTTTCCGCTGTGCTCTGTGATATAATTACAGGCGATAAAAAAAAGTTTCTTCTTATCCGACAATCAACAAATACTTAACCCGACACAAACAAAAACTCTCTCAAGTTTCAACAATTAATAAAATCGTGAATTAATCTTAAAAAATATAACAATTATAAAAAAAAAGAATTATATCAAGTCACAATTCAGATAATTTGCTAATTTAGCTTTTTTATAACAAGAAGCGCGAAAGATAATAAAAAAAAACGAGTAGAAAAAAAATCTACTATTAAAAATAATAAAGTTGAAATTATCGCAGAAAAGTGTCGGAAGCGTCCTAGTTTTTTAATTGAGCTAATTATTCGACATTCAATTAGAAATGAACGCAAGAGTGCGCCACTACTTGGTAACGATTTTATTGACCTGCAGCTGTCTGCTTTATCGGCATAGGTGAAATAAAAATTTTTTTATCAAGCGTGATGGGTTATCACGGTCGGTAAACCAAACTGGTAAAATCTAAATATCATTCAAACTAATTAAATTACTCAATCTAATTATTAAACAACCTAAAAACCTCGATTAACCTTTAAAAAAATGTGATAATAGAATAAAACATGCAAAATAGGTCAAATTTGTCTTTTAACTTTTAAATAATTTGACAAAAAAAATATTCGAATAAGAACACGATCATTAGAATATAGACGAGAAAACAAAGAAGAAGAAAAGAAATTTTAAAATGAGTAAGTAAAAACCAGCGACCGAAATTCATCAGAGAGTACAGCCGATGAATATCTCGAGTGAAAAGGGTCTCGAATTTCTCGTATGAACCTTTTTAATTATTTATGAGCACTGGGGATCGATAGTGAGTCTCTAAAGTAAGCAGAAAGGTCTCTGGCCTACTACCCTCTCACCTTATTTTTATACCCCGTCGTCTATCCAAATTTTTCATCCAACCAACTTTTTTATGAGCTTCCACGATCAAGTAAAAACCTCAAACCCACTCTACCTAATTTATTCATTCATTTTTCTTCTCAAAAAATCACAAGAGTCCTCGACAAAAAAAAGTTAATTCACTGCCTTAAATACCGACAAATTTTTTTATCACAAAAAAACAATGAAAAATACTCTCTCTAATAATTTTCTCTACTCAACCAGAATATTTAAAATCATCTAGAATGTTGGGTCAGCATTTACGATCGCTCGTTATAGCCGCAAAACATTAAAAAAAAATTCTAGCTTTTTGCTATACTGCAGAGAGGGCAAGAAATATTTAATTGATGTGCAGATGTAAAATGTCCGCACATGCACGGTCAGACCAAATCGAGGAGTCTGAAGGCTGTATATAAAGCAAAAAAAGGCAAACTAAAGACAATAACCGGGGTGCGACGTCCGTTGACTCCTGGCGAGTGGTTCCTCGTGGTGCATCGCCCCCAATATTCGCATGTGTGCATATAATACATATTCACCTACGCGTCTTGCGTGCCAACGAGCTACTGTCTGCCTCATTCACCAATGGAGAAGCTATACATAAAAAAAAAACGAAAGGCTGTGCAATCCTTTCTCTCGCCTCTCCCCACACACAGCCAACACAAAGACGCACTCGACGCGTATAAATTGTATGCACAAGTGTCTCGGGACGATCTATAGACAGAGCTGATGCCAACGTGACAGTGTTGGCACACTACCAAGGATGTCAATGGCATCCCTGCATCGCGCCAGACCAGACGCGTTGCAGATCCCGCGGGAAATTCTCGTAAGAAAAATTTTAAAAGAGAAGGAATATACAATTAAAAGGTACTCACCTCCAGGTGAGATTCTTGTGCGGCCATGGCTGTCCGTGAATTGTAAATCGTTTGTGTCGGGATCTGATGTAGCGTGGGTCGGGTTTATCAGACAAGCCACAACGTCGCTGTCTCATCAGCTTTTGCGTTGCCTCGTCGATCTCGCCTGTAACTGGTATGCCTCCGTAGCTCTGCAAATAATATGAAGACGCTGTAGTACAAGACAAGGGCATTATATTGTTGAATGGTTACTGCGGGCGTGGGTAAAACTGTTTTTTTTCACTGAAAAAGACTAAAAAAAATTTTTTTGAACAATGAAACCTTCAAAAAAAATGGTTTTCATCAATTTTTTTAAGGAAATTCAAAGAATTAAAAAGTTTTCCCGAATCAAGAGCATTATTTCAGAATTAAATTTTTATCTAATATGATTTTTAATTAATTGGGAAAGTTTTATAACTTGTAAAATATGTTGGAAAGATATTTTTCTATTTTTTCTTCATGATTTAAATGTTGCCCTAATTATATGACTGTTTTTAATAGTTGAAATTAATGATAAAAAATTTGAATTTTAAATGCCTACATTTATATTGTATGTCAAGACTTGTTATGAATATTTTAAGAAATTTTCTACTCTTCAAACTATTTTTAATATTGTATAGATCTATATTTTATAATAGAAATAAGATCACGATATACTATTGTATGTATGTATCATGTATTTCCCCCGGCTGCACCCTTTTTCAGATCTTCGCTTTTCGCCCCAACCTCTTTATCATTCACTCGTACGTTTCCTTCGTCGCTGACGAGCTCGATTTTCATGCAAATCCCATCGTCTCGGGACAGTTGCTGTCGCGCACAAGATCAGTTATTCCCAATGGAACATTTATGCCCATCCCATCTGCTAGAGTGATGTTTACCCCACCCCTATGGTACGATTAAATCGACTTATACGATATCATAAGACACAAAAAAAAAATTTTTTAACTCCAATAATATCCTGTGACGTTTTAAAATCCTACTTGGTAATAAAAAAATTTTAAACCTGTTTCTAAACCTGTTCCTTGATGGAATATTTTGGTGAAAAAATTTTAAGACACTTTTTATCTATTTTTATTTACCTGAAGGCTACTTATAGCATCTCGCAATTGGTCATCGGTCCTGAGGTTGCCTGTCTCCAAATCACTCTGTGGCAAGTATCCAAATTGCATGAGATAACTTTGCTGAAACAGAGAAGAAAAAAAATTAATTACAAAGTAAATTAAAAAATAAATAAATAAAAAAGCAATCAGAGCGAGTAGTGACGGTCAGGGTAAACTACTCGATAAGTTTACTAAAGAAAAATGAAATGAAAGATTGAAAAAAAAAATTGAAATATCAGAAAATTCGTTGGATAAAGTTTAAGAGAGTGTACAAAAAATAAACTCAAAACAAAATATAAAATCATCAAATATAAAAAAGAAAAAAAAGTTCGACAGTGCGAAAAGCTTTTCATCTTTCTTGCAAGATTACCAGCTAAACTCAAGGCTATAAAATTGAATCACAGGATCATAAAAATTTTCAAGAAACTTTAGAACAATATTAACGTAAGAAATTTCTCGTGAAACTCGTCTGGCATAGATAAAATAAAAAGGTTATACACGTTTAAGTGTGTTTTTTCAGGCGAGTGTGTAAACCGGTGTATTTATGGTCTACCAAGGTCTTAAGGGTCCAATGCATCTGAGAGAAATCGATTGCTAGACAGTGCGGCATCAAATCGACATTGCAAATGTAATAAATATTCAGTCACGCTTCAAGCCGCTTAAACTGCTCTACAATGAGTACAAACAACTAAATACCTGTCTCCGTGGGTTGTGCAATTTTTTTTTTTTCATTTCATTCTTTTCGATATCGCGGTCTCTTATACATAGTCAGAGTTTAAGAATGCATCCGGAAAATCCGCTTGTCAGAATTACACTAGAAATAACTTGTTTTGCGATGACACATACACCTGACTAATATATGTTATATAACCTCATAAAAATGACGTGTTCCTCAATTTTTTTAAACATTCCTAGAAAAAAAAATTAACCCCAATAAAATTAAATTACAAATGAAAAAAAAATTGTTTTAATTTTTTTGCTCAAGATATGACAGAATAATTGTTTTTTATCTTAATTTTAAGCCCAAATCGTAATAAAATAATATTACATTAGCGTTTTTTTTATCGAGAAAAAAAATTCCAATCGACTATTAAATGAAAAAAGAGCCTATTTGACAAATATGGAGTAAGTGTTGCATGATAAAAAAATATTTAACAACAGTATACATAAATAGATTGAGTCATGCGATATCAAGGCACAAAATTCAGATGTAAACAAAAGCACAAGACAAAAATAAAGTCACGTCTATCCAAGCTGCAGAATTTATTTTTTCAACGAGTGCCTGAGAACTCTCAAGCACGCATATGATAGAAAAATATCGCTTGGTATTTTTACCCAAGACGAAAAAAGGGTTCCACAGCAGCAGCAGCAGCAGCTAGCGAGAGAGCGTAAGCTCATGAATGATGGAGGTGCATCGGCAATGCATTCTCTACGCCGTATAGTAATGAATGAAATCACAGAGTGAAATTGAATTTTCAGCAATCAAAGACATTTGAAAAATTTTCTCCGCTGTGTGATGAATATTATGCTCATGTGTTACTCTTCCGTCATCAGACATTCAATATAAATGGAGATTCATCACAGTTATATACCTCAACACTTTGTTAACTCTATACTACTCATCTTAATTCCGGCCACTTGATACATCATCGTCGATTAAGACACCCAGGCGCCAGCGACACCAAGTTCATATAATTGGTGGCTTTTTCCCTCCAGCCGCCTTGCCACAACTGTATAATAAAATTGTTCATACTTTCTTAGTATACTATACTCGCCTACTCAACGTTGTTTTAATTTCCATCTATAGTTTAAAACTCTATTTACACAATAAATTAATCTAATCGGGTGTTATATACATTTTAAGATGATTTTCCGGACTCTTGGGGCAATCAACCGGATGTCCAACTGCTTTACTACATTGAAAACAGTCGGGAAAACAGAGGAAAAATAGGTGAGAGAAAAAAAAAAGATCGAGAAATTAATTTACCGCGAAAGTGTACTTTTCGAAATTTTATCACTGGACTCCTAGGGACTTCCACATTTTTCAATTTTGAATCTGTCTACGTCATTCGATGTATTTCAACTTGCTGAACACGCTGGGAACATCATTTCAATCGGGTGAGGTGATTTAGCTCAAATAACTTGGAGAAATGGTCATTTTTACGGGATTTTAACCTCTTGACGTGTCTTTTAAGAAGAGAAAACGTGAAATTTTCTATTTTCCAGTTAAAATACTTTTAAAGATAATTTTTGAGATGATTGACAGAGAAAAAAAAAATTTTTTTTTTTCGTCAAATTTTCGAAGGGGTACAATGATGAATCTCACGATTTTTGTGAATTTTGTTGGTTTTTTGCTGATAACTCTGAAACTAAGCGAGATATCGAAAAATTTTATGGGAGTTAAATGATTGGGGGTTTTATTTTCTATGAAAAATGTAGACTAATATTTTTCGATATTCTCCGTTGTTTTCGAGATATTTTGAAAAATCAAAATTTTCAAAAAACGATAATATCTCAAAAACTATGAGAGATACAAAAAAATTTACTTAACGTTTTTTGTAGCTTATTCAATGCTTGATAATTTAACTAGAATAAATTTTTTCGATATAATGCGTATTTACTGAGTTATGCGCGGAAAACCAAAAAAAATCACGAAAACGACGAGATTTTCAAGAGACATACCCTCTGAAAATTTCCGAAAAAAAATTTTTTTTCTTTTCTTTATCAAATCACCACGAAATTCTATCCATCCAATTATAAATTTAAAATCATAAAACCAATATTAAAATACAAAAGTAAATGTAAAAATTGATACAAACTAGAGACGTTATGAGCAGCCAACAAGACAAATAAAAATGTATACACATCATCATGATCTGCAATTTCATAAATAATTCCTAGAATCCTTGTGGTTAAATTGAGATTCCGAGGCCTCATGGTGTTTCCTCTTAATATTCACGAATATTCTCTTGTGTTGCGTCGGCGACAGCTAATTCCGAGTTCGGCGAATAGAACAACGGTAGATTAAACGAAAAGTGAAATGGCCAGAGAACGCGAGACAGCATCCAAATTAATCACTATCCCCGGATATGCCAAAATCCATCACGTGATATCCGATGACGCGATTAATTTGCATTTGATGATGCTCACCAACATCGGCGCGTATATTTCCGCCGATCCTACGAGCAAACATCCGCCGTTGATAGAGGATTATTATATTAACATAGCGCAGTAAGCCCTCACACACGTCAGTCAGTTGAAAATTTTTCCTGCACGTATAAAAAAATATCCTAAATTCAATTTAACCTGCCTGGCAGCTTTAGCAAACTCACCAAAAACATAATTAATTAATTCGATTATTCAAATGACATTGGTAAATTAAATTCTCTGGAATATCCCTTTCATTGGGGAATTCGGTTTTTTTTATATTGTAGATATATTTGTTCACGTGTGGTAAATAATAGAAGGAAATTCGAAAAAGGATACATAAATGAACCCGATGGATTATCTACCATGTTTGGTCATCGGCTTCCAGTTTCTCTCCCCTTTGTTGCCTCACTCGCGAGCCGCCTTCGCGGCCATTGTGTATGTCTCTCTGTACCGCACACGTGCTTCTTATTTTTTTGCCCGTGCAAAACTAAGCAAAGACACCACCACACGCCTTTTATAGCACATGCCAAGTGCACCGACACGGCTCCAAGTCCCTCATAATGCGCAAACCTCATTGCAAAAAAATTCATATAAAATACATATTCGCGTAATGTTAAACCTTAAACCTTTTTTACTGAAAAAATACGCAAAAAAACCCAGAAAAGAGATGACAAAATTTATAAGGATTAAGCAAAAATTTTTTTAAGTCAATTATCAATCGGTCTTAATAAATATTTCAATTTTTTTCCCTTAGAATTCAAGTTACCAAAGTTATTTTTCTTGTATTTTGAGCCCTAGATCAGGTTTCTCACATCCTAAATAGCGTAAGACGTGTCCAGGACGAGAAAAGCCACAAAATAATTTCAAAAACTAAAAAAATTATACTAAAAAAAATTTTTTTGGGAATTTATTTCTCCCTGGTTGTTACTGAATAAGTGAGAAATATTTTTAAATGAATTTGAAAAATGGCTCGTACATTATTAAATTGTTAAACTTTTTTTTTAAACCTTATTTTCAATGAAGTAATAATATGTAATTTAATTTATGATATGAAAAATTTCCACAGTGTTTTCAGTTAGATATATACATGATAAACGAAAAATGACTGCTTTTCACTATATCCACATGTTGAATTAATATATCAAAATATAAATATATACGGAATAACAGGACGCATGATGTGGAGCTGATGCGTTCACTCCCTTGTTCTTATCCCCGGTATACATTGCCGGGCCATTTTCTTTCATGTAAATATGTACTCAGGGGAAAGTATAGAGAGATGCAGTCGTTATCTATGGGATAACGAGCGTGAGGGAAAACATAGAGTGAAGATAGTAGTAAAAACGTGCGGTTTCTTTATGCTTAACAAAGAAAGAAAACATTTCAAGGGTTGGAAAATAAGTTGAGAATTTTTTTACCTATTAATGAGAGCTTATTTCATGGGTGTGTTTCGCATAAAAACATTATACCTATAATACATTGCTGTAAAAATCCAAATTTTCCACAAAAACACAAAAAAATAAATGAAATAAAATAATTTCCAAGTCGTATTTCAAGTATCAAAATTTTAGTTATTGTATTTAAAATATATTAATGATTCATTTTATGATGGAAAAAAAATATTTTAAACAAGTTTTTTTTTATCGCCGACACGACAAGACGTTTAATCTCACAGCGTAAGTTCAAACACACTAAGAAAATGGAATGAACAGCTGGCTCTGTCATTTCTACACGTACTGATGAGATCTTTGCTCGCGTTTCCTTGTTTACTTCCGCGACTATACTCCGCGCAGATGACTAAGTCTAGCAAGGCCGTGTGCAGGAAGCGAGTTCACGGGGGATCAAGTGGTCGGTCGATCGGCAATTCCCTCTCTCAATGAATTAAATCTACATATTAACAGTCTCCCAGACGTCTCACGTCACGACAATAATGGATGACCCCTTTCTTTCATCACAGTAGCTCCGCAAATAAGCCAAACGACCTCTCAAAAAAAATTTCAACCCAGATAAATTACCAAACCTAGACTGCATGCTTTGACTTACATATCAAACTGTAAAGTTTTAGAGTCTTGAAAAAATTTATTTCCCTCTGAATAATCCATGAAAAAAAAATTTTAGAATAATTTTATGATAAAATTCGCGGTGGAAATCTTCACAAAATCTTTTATTTCACATGTTTCAATTTAAATATCATTCAAAAACACTAAATTTCAATATAAAATAAGCCTAATCTTATCGTTTCGAGTTCAACAGTTCAGATAGAATTTTTTTTTCCTAACATCTGGTTGCTTTTAGTCATGTGAAGAAATTTTTTTTACACTACCAACAAGTTCCCATCACATTGGAAATTTAATCCAATGTTTCTAGAGTGAAAAACATCACTGTGATCTCACTGTTGTGGAAAAAAAAAATTTTTTTTCACTCATCACATTGGTAAAATAAAATCTCAATGGTTGCAAGTTGAATGTGGTACCAATTTGCCAAGCTTGACGATAACATTAAGTCTCATTTAAGCAGAATGAATAAAATAGAGTTGTTATTGGTTGATAATGGCGTGAGACGATTATTTACGGCAGAAAGCAAAAAAAGTTTTTTTTTTTTTTGAATTGATGACAACGACGAAACATGAAACAGAATCTGCAATGGCATTGCCAGTATCATGCAAATCCCTCACTGCGCTCCATTGCCCGATCGATTTGCGGAAACGAGTGGAAAGGACGCGACTGAACGAGAATTTTGTTGGTGCTATTTATACCACCCTGGACTCGTTATCCACGTTGACGATCGTTTGCGCCATTTGCATTGGGATTGTTCGAACAAATGCCCCACATTGGACACACATGGCAGCACGGAAAATTTGCCCGCACATTGTCACATTTGACAAACTCATAAAAGTTCCAGTTGCATTGAAGAAATAAACAATCTACATTGGAGGCTGATAAAAGTTTTTTACTCAAAAAAATATATTTCATTCATAATTGCAGCTAAATAGCATAAAGAAATGTTTCAAATATAAACCTGAAACGTTGCAACCCTTGAATTACGAATGAAAAAATTTTTTTAACCGTAATTGACTTTTTTTTTTCAATGACAAATAATTTTATTACATTTCTTCCGTTAAAAAAAAATTATTAATTTTTTTCGAAACTTCAATTTGAAAGATCTAATTCCAATAAAAAAAAAAAAAAAAAAAAAACGAATCCGGTGGAGAATATTTTTTATATCGATTGTAATGAATTTTCTATTTTTAGGGGTGTTCTACCCGCGTGGAATTTTGATAATTTTTTGATAATTTAAATAAATACTTATAAATGATTAGAGGACGTTTCTACACACCGTAGAAAAACGAATCCACCCGCGTGGAATTTTGATAATTTTTTGATAATTTAAATAAATACTTATAAATGATTAGAGGACGTTTCTACACACCGTAGAAAAACGAATCCGGTGGAGAATATTTTTTATATCGATTGTAATGAATTTTCTATTTTTTAGGGGTGTTCCACCCGCGTGGAATTTCCATAATTTATTAATTATGACGCCCTATAATACTGTGCTCCTCGGACACTGAGACACCCCGTACAAGTGGGCGTCATTCGATAGAAAGCCCTTAAATTATGCGAAATAATTAAAATAGCTAAAAAAAAGATAAGAAAATTTTTTACACCCCTAATATTTGTTATATTGATTTTAATAGATTTTCTATTTTTTAGGGGTGTTCCACCCGCGTGGAATTTTCATAATTTATTAATTATGACGCCCTATAATACTGTGCTCCTCGGACACTGAGACACCCCGTACAGTTCCACCCGCGTGGAATTTTCATAATTTATTAATTATGACGCCCTATAATACTGTGCTCCTCGGACACTGAGACACCCCGTACAAGTGGGCGTCATTCGATAGAAAGCCCTTAAATTATGCAAAATAATTAAAATAGCTAAAAAAAAGATAAGAAAATTTTTTACACCCCTATACCACCCCCAGGTTCCACCCGCGGAAAATTCAATAATTTATTAATTAGGTCAATAAATAGTTGAAAATGATTGGAGAACGTTTCTACACACTGTAGAAAAACGAATCCGGTGGTGAATATTTTTTATATTGATTTTAATAGATTTTCTATTTTTTAGGGGTGGTCCACCCGCGGGGAATTATGATAATTTTTTAATAATTTAAATAAATACTTATAAATGATTAGAGGACGGTTCTACACACCGTAGAAAAAACGAATCCGGTAGCATATATTTTTTACATCGATTTAAATGAATTTTCTATTTTTAGGGGTGTTCTACCCGCGTGGAATTTTGATAATTTTTTAATAATTGTGCGTGAATCTATCCGATGAATCTACTGACTTTTTCGTATCAAAGCATATATTTTTTACATCGATTTAAATGAATTTTCTATTTTTAGGGGTGTTCTACCCGCGTGGAATTTTGATAATTTTTTAATAATTGTGCGTGAATCTACCCGATGAATCTACTGACGTTTTCCTATCAAGAAGTTCAAAATACATCGAATGGCATAAGTAGGATCAATTTTCGTTCTATTCTCGGTCAGTTAGGGGTGTTCCACCCCCGTGGGATTTTCATATGATAATTTTTTTATTATGTAAATAAATAGTTGAAAATGATTAAGGAACGTTTCTACACACTGTAGAAAAACGAATCCGGTGGAGATTATTTTTTATATCGATTTAAATGAATTTTCAACGTTTCTACACACTGTAGAAAAACGAATCCGGTGGAGATTATTTTTTATATCGATTTAAATGAATTTTCTATTTTGAGGGGTGTTCTACCCGCGTGGAATTTTGATATTTTTTTAATAATTGTGCGTGAATCTATCCGATGAATCTACTGACTTTTTCGTATCAAGAAGTTCAAATTACATCGAATGGCATAAGTAGGATCAATTTTCGTTCTATTCTCGGTCAGTTAGGGGTGTTCCACCCCCGTGGGATTTTCATAATTTATTAATTAATTACATAAATAGTTGAAAATGATTGGAGGACGTTTCTACACACTATAGAAAAACGAATCCGGTGGAGATTATTTTTTATATCGATTTAAATGAATTTTCTATTTTTAGGGGTGTTCTACCCGCGTGGAATTTTGATAATTTTTTAATAATTTATATAAAGACTTATAAATGATTAGAGGACGTTTCTACACACCGTAGAAAAACGAATCCGGTGGAGATTATTTTTTACAAGAAGTTCAAATTACATCGAATGGCATAAGTAGGATCAATTTTCGTTCTATTCTCGGTCAGTTAGGGGTGTTCCACCCCCGTGGGATTTTCATAATTTATTAATTAATTACAATACATCGAATGGCATAAGTAGGATCAATTTTCGTTCTATTCTCGGTCAGTTAGGGGTGTTCCACCCCCGTGGGATTTTCATAATTTATTAATTAATTACATAAATAGTTGAAAATGATTGGAGGACGTTTCTACACACTATAGAAAAACGAATCCGGTGGAGATTATTTTTTATATCGATTTAAATGAACTTTCTATTTTTAGGGGTGTTCTACCCGCGTGGAATTTTGATAATTTTTTAATAATTGTGCGTGAATCTATCCGATGAATCTACTGACTTTTTCGTATCAAGAAGTTCAAAATACATCGAATGGCATAAGTAGGATCAATTTTCGTTCTATTCTGGGTCAGTTAGGGGTGTTCCACCCGCGTGGGATTTTCATAATTTATTAATTAATTACATAAATAGTTGAAAATGATTGGAGGACGTTTCTACACACTGTAGAAAAACGAATCCGGTGGAGAATATTTTTTATATCGATTTTAATGAATTTTCTATTTTTAAGGGTGTTCTACCCGCGTGGAATTTTGATAATTTTTTAATAATTGCGCGTGAATCTACCCGATGAATCTACTGACTTTTTCGTATCAAGAAGTTCAAAAGGGTGTTCTACCCGCGTGGAATTTTGATAATTTTTTAATAATTGCGCGTGAATCTACCCGATGAATCTACTGACTTTTTCGTATCAAGAAGTTCAAAATACATCGAATGGCATAAGTAGGATCAATTTTCGTTCTATTCTCGGTCAGTTAGGGG
>MVJL01005055.1:0-14735 GCA_002156465.1 Macrocentrus cingulum
TTCATAATTAGTTATCGTCAAGGCTATGAATTTGAAGCCAACCTCGAGCAAAGATTTGGAACTTTTTTATCTATATATAGATCATTTACTATAAAATTTGTAGAGCGTTAAGTTATTAATAATTAATAATTTACTACAGAATATTTATTTCTTCAGGCGGGAGCAGACGGAGAAACAGCCACGACAATTTCATCGCGCTCTCACGTTGTCGAGAACGTAGTGACAGAGTCTATTGCTCCAAGTTTACTAAATGCCGGCTACATGAACCTCCTAACAACGGCCCATCATTCCGATTCGGTAAAGAACGTAGTGACCGGATCGACAATAATCTTCTTCGATGAGGACGATCAAATCGATGCAATCAGCACCAACGCAGAAATTCAGCCCACGGCTTCACTGGAGTTTCCCGGGGCAACAATAAACACCAACTCTGAGCTCGTTCAACCCAATGAATCCGATATCCAGAGCGATGAACCCACAAAGCAGCAGACAAACAGCCAAAGTAATTCAGAAGACGGTGACTTGAGCACCGCATCGACATCCCACGGCGATGATTCTCAAATTGACGAGTCAGATTCGAGCGAGGGGTCGCCCAGTCAGCCAAGTGGAGGTCTGCTGAGCCTGGGATCCTTAGGAATCAACGGACTGTCCGCCTTGGGTCCTGTAATAACCGCAATGGCGGGTCTACTCAAGGGCAAACCCTCGGCAACTCGTCGAAATGACACTGTACTGCCTCCGAGCCCTCCACCCGCACATTTGCCCCAAGAACCTCCAAAAGTTACGAGCCAACGATCGCCAATTTACATTCCCGTCGCGGAATTTGTCGATGGTGATATCGAGGCGGCAGAGAGTCAAAATATTGCCACTCAACTGGCCAATCCCAATCCAAATTTCATTCCTGAAACGAGACATAAAGTCGCGGCAAGTCTTGTTGACGGCATTCCAATCTCACCGGGTGAGATCATAACGGCGAATAGCGATGTGATTATCGGCAAGCCAGGTATCCTGTCGCCACGGCCACCTCAAACCTACACCCACGAAAATAATGACCAGAACATTGGCATGAAACCGCCGCCAATGCCCGCGCCCAGCCTGCCAATTCTCGATATAATCAAA
The DNA here is from genome assembly GCA_002156465.1 of Macrocentrus cingulum. Taxonomy (NCBI): domain Eukaryota; kingdom Metazoa; phylum Arthropoda; class Insecta; order Hymenoptera; family Braconidae; genus Macrocentrus; species Macrocentrus cingulum. Next base: position 1,117 of record MVJL01005055.1, read on the forward strand.
GACGATAACGTGCCCGAGTCGAGTCAACAGGCTCAACACGGTTTACCGACCTCTTCAAAGCGTCCGCAAAAAAATTCACACTTTCTAAACAAAGAGCCGGCGACTTCCGCCTCGAAACACGACATTTTAGAGAATGATCCGCTGTTAAAACCACCTGCCAGGCCGAATATCGACAAATATGCGAATCCCAACATCAACCCCAAGGAACCCGAGTGGTTCCCGGATCGGTTTCGGAGGCCATGGAGTTCCAAGGACCCGCTGGCAGTGCCACCGACGCCTTCTCGCATCGATCAAAGCGTTGAGCAGGAGATTAAGCCTTGGATGAATCGACCGCAGGAGCCTGCGAAGCGGCCTATGTGGGCTCAGCGCGACCCCATCAACAGCGTACACCTGGAGGGTTCGGAGGGGCCGAAGCCTGAGCCTACAGTCCCATCGGAACCAATTGTCCACCAAGTGCCGCACGTTATCGACCGCTCCACGGGTCAGCCACTGCTTGTCAACATCCAACCGAGTCAGGTTGCCAACGTCGTCATCCCGCAAGGGGGCACGCAGGCGCTGATATTTGGCGACACCAATGAGCCCCACATCAGCGGGCAGTACTTTGACGACCCCTCGCCCTATCCAGACCCCGAAGTTGGTCCTAGCTTCGGAGGATTTGATAAACACGAGACGAATCCAGCGGATTACATGACGCCTCCCGCTCCGCCGGCGATTAACTTTAAACCGCTGCCTCAGAAGCCTTTTCCACACACTATTCCCATCTCAAACTCGAGGATTTACTCTAGAATTCCTCGGCCGCACGACAAGATCGAGATTTCGACGAATTCGAGGCCGGACAAGAGGCCCTCAGATATTTTGCTAATTCAACGACCAGATTCAAGTGGTCAATCGAGTCAGGGCCAAGTTCACACTGAGATTCTGGTCCATCACTCGGCGGATGTGACGAGCTTGCATGCCCATAATCGGCCGAATCAGCTGCAAACCTTTAATCCGCCGAGATGGGACTTCCAAGCGACCTCGGACATCGTAAACCAACTGCCGCCGAGGAGAACTGCCGACATTTCGCCGTCAACAGAGTCCACTCACCGGTTCAGCTACCACGGAAAGCCAAACAGGACCTTGGCCGAGGCGGGCACTTGGAAAAATGACCGAACCAAGCCCCGGATTACGATCATCAGGCCAAGACCTCTTGGTCATGGTCGACCTGGTGGTCATTTCCCGGACAGAGTGCAAAGTTTTACGGGAGGCAAACGACACCCTCCACAGCGGCCGCACATTTCACTTGCTCCACGCCCGCCGCAAATACCTGTCAATTGGCAGGAAGACGCCAAAGTTGACTCTTCCTCCGCGGATCACTCGCAGGACCCTCAGTACCCGCCTACGGGCGTTGTCAGCTACATAAATCCCTTGCTGACCAGCGCACAGAGGCCGGAAACTTCTCTGCCCACGCAGTCGACAAGCTACGAGCCTGGACCGTCGAAAAACCATCAGGTTCAGCAAATGCCACCCGACATCACTCCTCCGGAGATTCAAAGCTTTGGTCAGATCCTGCCGCGACCGGATGAGCCGGATGTTACGTGGTCTGAGACGCAGACCGAGGCAGGGCCCGATTCTGACGCTCAGGAGTCCGAAGAGAGCGTCAAGTATCATCCAACTGATCGAGAAAGAGATTCAGAGCGCCCTAAGCAGGATGAACCAGCCGTCGAGGAGGAGCATATTCAAGCTGATTCCTCTCCTGTAACTATAGTTGATAACCAAGGTGAAAAATCTTCAACCGAGCCACCTCCTTCGCGTGTGGAAGTTGACAAAAAAATTGAACAGGACGAGAAAGACCATGTAAACTCGACGCCCAATGACGACGAAAACACGCCAGATAATCATAAAGCAGAAAATGAGGATGAAAACCCCGTTGAAACATACGAAGACAGCGAGGCTGCAGATCAAAACGACAGGGTGGACTACGAGCTAGCCGACGGCAGTTCTTTCGGCATGAAAGTCCCAGTGGCGGATGCAAAACCGAATGATCAGTACGACACGATAGATTTGACGCCTCCGGCGATAATTCCGCATTTTGTGCCCGAGAAACCGACCAGGCCGCAGTGGCCAACTGTGCTAAAGGTCCGTCCAACGACCCGGCGACCTCTGCCGATCCACGAGGACGATCAGGCGCCGAATAACGAGCACAACCCACCCGGTGGTCATGCCCGACCACTCACCGAATGGAACAGCGACAAAAAGAACGTGGCCGATGTACCCAGGCCCTTTTCTAACCGCAGGAACTTGACTCTTACTCGGCCCGGAGCTGCGCACACTAAGCCCGACACAAAGTACATAGACACGGGCGCAATTCGCGTGCCAGGCCAGGGAATTTTGGGCGGCGACACTCGGTTCCATTTAGGGTACCCTCAAATCGTCACAAAACCGCGGCCAGCGGTTCCACCGCCCGTCACGATCTCTTCTGGGTCCCAAACGGGTCCGAGGAACCCGAACAAGGCCGAGGAGCCTTCGTCGAGTGACCGCCCGGGCAGCCTGCGGCCCACCGTTGTCATCTACACGAAGGATCGCAACCGGGAAACATTGGAGACGGCTTACCAAACAAATTTCGCGTCCACTGACAGCGAGGAGGACGGTCTAACGCTGAAAAAACCTCAGCATGCGGCAAAAATTCCCTCGCAAGACATGATGCCGCCTCCACCGACCCTGCCGCCACTGGCGGACGTCAACAGCGACGACACGGAGGACCTGAAACCCCCGCCGAACCCGTCCGACGTCGTGGGACTGTCTCCGCCGCCTGTAGCCATCACCACGACCACCGAGCGGCCGACAATTACTTCCGCCAACGAATCCGGACTGCGACCACCACCTCCAAAGTACATTCCCCTGTCAGGGGCGTCCAGGGTCGTTGGAGAGACTCCACCGCCACCACCACCACCTCCAGTACCATCGGTACCGAGTGTCAGCATGGTTCCTCCGACTGTTCCGCGTCCCACCAAGTCCAGGCCCTTCCTCATGGAACTGCTGTCCCACGACATGGTACCACCACGTCCGCCGCTGATTGAGAGCTCTCGGCCTATTGAAATCGCCACGGTGCGACCGGCTATCGCGGTTTCCGGGTCCATTCAAATCGCTACTGAAGCTACTAGTCATATCCCAGTGATGCACGATCTCGTGGAGTCTACTATCCCGATTGTCCATGGCACCGTGGACCTGCCAGTCATAATGGACGTCTCGGACATTCTCAAGTCGGTGGAGACACGGAAATCCGAGCACGTAAGCATCTACACCGTGCGACCGTTTGAAACCCGGGTGCGAGATCCTTCCAGGTACGTATTTTACGCCATAAACTGTAAATAAACATGTTTATTTGTCTTTGAGGGAGGTTTTATTTTCATTTCAGAGTGTCTGTCCAACCCACAGCAATTCTGTCGACGAATCTGATAATGCCGACGCGGCTACGGCTGCCCCAAATCGAGGCGACAACATCCTCGAGCATCTCCAACGTTCATATAACGCGAGCGCCGTCGTACGAGGCCCCCCGGAGGTCCTCAGTGCACCTGGAGGCCAGTCGACAGGCTACAACTATTAAAATAAACCCCACGCACACCCACAGCCTTCACCGGCCGCACTCCGTCAAGCACAGCATCAACCCGAGCGATGTGACGTTCACTTCCACCTCCAAGCGCAAGTACAACTTGTTCACAAAGTCTCGGGAGTTTGCGACAAAGCCAACGCCGGAAATGGGCGTCACAAGTACCCGAAACGCCACGACAACGTCTCTTATGACAACCACGCAGATGAAACCGAAAGCCGTGACGCATTTCACGACTCAAACAGTCACGAGAACGGAGACCTCAGTGATCGGGTCGCCTCCGACCACGATAACCCTGCTTTTGACCCACACCCTCACTTCGACAATTGTCGAAACGGTTACTGAGACTCTACTGCGGCCTACGAACGTGGTCATAACATCAGTGACGACAATTCTCCAGCCGGCAACCCGCTTGCCAACTTACGAGACTCACGACAACATGGACTCGATTTTCGTGGTGATGAGCGACCAAAATCCGCCGGCGGCCGGCGCAGAGGAGGTGGAGGCCGAGTACGGCACCGAGGAGGAGGTCTCGAGGGACGAGCAGGACCCGGCGGGCAATGAAATCCACCGCGTGCTGTCTGGAAGTGTCCTGGGTGCCGCGGTAGTGCCTCCTCACCCCCCAACAGTCGTCCAATGCCAACCCGAGTGTCGGGCGTCAAAGTCGGAGATGTGTACCGAGGTGAACGGCGAACCCAGGTGCATCTGTCGACCAGGATTCGCCAGGATGTTCCCTGATCGACCGTGCAAACCCACCTACACCTTCACCCTGCGCGTTGGGCTCGATCGTATCGGTCGAGAGTCCGTTAAATACGAGCACTCGATCAACGACACGTCTTCCCTGGCGTTCCGCCGTCTCGCCGCCCCCACACGCGAGGCTCTCGACAGGACTCTCATGCAGAGTGACCTCCGGGATGTCTATCGAGGTCTGGACATTGCCGGCTTCCATCCGAACCCACCGCAGGTCGAGTTCCACGTCCAGTTAAGCGATAATACGAGTGAAACGAGGCTGAAGGACACGCTGAAAAAGTATCTCATCAGTGGGAACTACAGTCTTGGAGGCACGGACGTTTTTGCGTCCAAAGATCTTGACTCGATACATGCTAAGGACTTTGACGAGTGCTCGACCGAGGAGGGAGGCCCCCATCACGACTGCTCGCCCCGGGCCGCCTGTTTCAACCTGCGAGGATCGTATCAGTGTTCGTGCAAGGAGGGCTGGGCCGATCTGTCGGAAAACCCGGCTTACCCTGGTCGCATATGCTCTCAGGCACCGCTCGGCTGCGCCAGCTGCAGCAATAAGGGCCACTGCATCACTAGCTCGACTGGACAGGAAGTTTGCGAGTGCTTCCCCTGGCACAGCGGTCAACGCTGTCAAGTTAATCTGAAAGTTCTGCTGATTGCGCTCGTCACCACTGGGGCTATTCTTCTGGGCCTGTTGGGGGTGTGCCTGGCACTGGCGTGCTTCCGCCACCCGAGTAGAACCCGCAAATCTGGCGACAGGCGAGCTATGATTGCCTCGGGTGCCGGCGGAGACACGAGTAGTGAAGGCAGTCTGGCGGATTTGGCGATTCCTCATCATGTTCCTCACGTGCTGCCACCGCCCCCGAGGTCTACGGCACCAGCACCGCCGGGAAAGAGGCCGAAGAAACCCGTGAAGCAGGTGCAAACTGGAAAAAAACCGTATGCAGGCAATCAGGGTAAATTATCGACTGTTTTTGAGGTGGGAAATTGATTGGAAAATTTAAAATAATATTTATCACTTTCAGGGAATGACGGGCAGATGGATCGATCTCTGAGCGTGATGATACCCCGTGCAAAGTACCGATCGGGACCTCACTCACCGCAAAACTACTCGAAACCACCTATGAGCACATTTGCGCCCGATGAACATAAGCTCATCAGCTATCTCGAGACTGGGCCGACGACTGGGCGCCGCAAGTGCAGTCTTGCGAGCACCACGAAGGAGTATGTCAAGTGCTATGAAGAATCGGGACAGAAAGTTGTGAAGAATGCTGTCCCACCTACGAATGGGGCGCTCGTTAGTGCTGGATTTCAGGTGAGGATTGGTTTTCAGTGAGGAATATCGCATCTCTAAAGCCAAAAGAAAAATTATCTTGCTGTTTTGAATCGGAATATCTTTAAAACTATAAGAGATAAAGATTTTTCTTAGGGGACCTTTTTTGTAGAGAATTTTATTGGCTACAAAAAAGATCCTTAACAAAATTTATCCAACTTGCATCCTCATCAAGATATTCGTAGTTAAATTATTTCCAACTTTTTTCAACCAAAAGAGCTCATATAAAAAATTCTGGCTTTTTAAAATCAAAATATGTTGAAAACTATTGAAGATAGCGATTTTTATTACGAAAACTTTTTTGTAGAGAATTTTCTTGGCTGCAAAAAAGGTTCTTAACAAAATTTGACTAACTTGCATCCTTATCAAGATATCTCAAAGTTAAAAGGCCTGAATTTTTTTGGCGATACGCCCTTTCCGTTTTAGACAGTACTATATACTTTTTTTAAGTCAAATTCACAGAGATTTGGGTTTTTTTAGGTCTCAGCTACGGTGATGAGGACGATCGATGGAGACTCGGCGTTTGATGATACTCTCGAGCCCTCCACCCTGAAGACTCTCCGCAGCACTACGGATTTTCAGGACGGTGCGTCGACGCTGGTCCGGTCTTGTGAAGCCCCGACTATTCAGGCGACGACGAAGCTTCTGCCTCTGGATTTGGGGGGCGAGGACTCGAGCGTTGGGCGCTCTTGCGCTGGTGATACGTCGACGAAGCAGCCGGCTCTCAGCAGAGCGTCGAAAGACACTCGCGACGCTCGTGATAGCGCTAGCGAGGGCCCCATTACGGCTGAGAGAGACCTCGGAAGTACTCTGCGACTTCGGCATACGCCTCTGTACAGTCCAGATCGAGCAGTGAGTTGTTTTCAAGACGAATTTTTAGCCTTGGCACTGAAACAATAATCATGAAAGTCGAATTAATTAAAATTAGATATAATTCAATCCAAAAAATTTAATCGTGGAATATTAAGAAAAAAAAATTTCATTCTCAAAACACGCATTCTTAGATGTTTTTTTTGTCAACTTACAAAAATTCTCATTTTTATTTTTTGGATAGAGAATAAAAAAATTTTAGTGTTGCGAGACGGTTAAATGTAATTATCATGATAAATTGGTTCATGTCAAAATGATGTAGGTATTTTATATATATATATAGAAAGTAACAAAAATTATTTATCCTAATTTTTTTGTTAATTTTTTCAGGCTAGTGACCGCGACTCCAACTTTGATTCGCTGTAAGGTCTCACAAGACTCCGCTAAGCTGGATTTCGTTGTTGCCAAATAATATTTAAAGTTCTTCGGGCCATATTGAAGACAATTGGGGGTATGTTATGCCACTGGCGGCATAACAGCGTTATTTACTTCGCGAGTAACAATGAAATGCATGATCCACCATTGTCTTCAAAAACCACACCAGCGTATTTATTTATATCATTGTTATGACATGAGATACATTTTACATAGAGATACGTTTTGTGTAACGGAGAAGTACTAAGACGAATAATGCGTGCCAAAAAAATGCCTAATGAGCAGTTAGTAAAGAAGAAAAGTTCGAAGTGTTGACCTAAAAAAAAAAAGGAAAAAAAATCGCGGCACCATTTTTCGTGCAGTCCATTGGTTAAGAGTTTTTATTATTGTTGTTTTTTTATACTTGTTTAGTCTATCATGTCGTGTCCATGTTGCCCGGCTCCGTTTCAACAAACTTTATATCCAAAAAATCGCGGGATAAAAAAAACAATTATTTTTCGTCGAATGGAGCCGCGCAACGTTGCAACTGACGACTGAATTTTTTTAGTGTGGGCAGACGAGCAACTGTATACGTTTCCTGTGTTTATTTTAAAAACACACGTTAAACAATAGAAATTTACAAGATTTGGGAACGTAAAGATAATAAGGAGAGTTTACTAAATGCATTTATTACATTGAATTTTCTATGTATTCCAATAACGAGAAGTAACCTATGTGTATTTAAAGAATTTGAAAAGAGTTTTTTTTTATATGTAGTAAATTTATATACTAACATGTTTAAAAGTTAATAACTCTAAATGAAATGAGCATTTCTTCAATTATTTTTATTATAGACGAAAGATTTTTCCATGTGTAAATTGTTATGTATGGATGCACAGTCGTCACTATTGTACATACCACTTTCACAACTTTTACTACTAGGTAAATATTGTATTTTTGTATAATTTTTAGCATAACAATATGTACACTTGAGTACATCATAACGACAAAACGTAATTCAAATTTATGATTGTATACATACTCTTGAATATAAATATGTAATACTTGAAAAAAATTCTCCGCCATTCCGAATGTTGACATACCCTAATTGTTCTATTTCTAAAAACAACACAGGGCTCTCACATTGACAGTAGTAATGAATTTTGTAGTATTAATATAAACAAGAGGGTATTTCTTTCGATTTCATGCTGGGTATCTGAATAATTTATAAACTCGGTCAAAATGACCGAGCTGAAAGATTCTAATACACGAAGGAGATACGCTCTGTTATAGATCGACCCACAGTGCACTAGAAGCAGTTGTATCGACGATTAGTTGCTGTTACAGGATGAAAGTCGAAGTGGCGTTTGAGCTCATTTTATTATTTTTTCTGCACGATCAGTTAAACAAGTATGCAGAAAGTATACAGATTTTAGAATCGAACGATTCTGAAGTTTTGATGGTTAACAACGCAGTGGTATGTAGAATTTTTAAAATTATCAACTCATGAACATTATTTAATATTTTAAAATGTGATTTTTCTTCATTTTTTTCAGTATAAAGTTCTCGAGGCATGCTCGAAAAACGATGTGCACAGAGTCAGTGTCATACAAAAGTCCAATCCGATTATCCCTTTTGTTCCGTATAAATGGAATCTCTCGAATACCGTTGTTGTTTACGATTACAATCTTGATGATAAATTTGATTATATCAAAACTCACCCTTTCAATTTCCAAGTCATAATTCTCTACAATTTCGAACACGAGGTGAATCTCACTAATTGGTTGATAAATCTGAGGACGAGTCTGCCAAAGAATTGTTTTGTGAAACTTATAGCTGTTACATTCGACGATATAAGCTGCACTGTTCGTAATATGATGGACGAGGTAGCACGGCGGACGGAAAGAGATTATATAGTTCAAATATGCAAAGACAAAGCTTCTCAACGAGTGGCCGTTTGGACAATAAACTCATTCCAAAATCCGAAATGACCCCACGGGTTTCAAAGACTCGATGGAATCAACCAATCATTAGATTTCAGCATGCGTTATATGGATGAACACATAGATACTTGTGATTCTGTATTTTATTATCACAAGAATTTAAATCGTCGCAATGGTCGTTATACCACTACGCCTAACTGGTATGGTAGTGCAGTTGTTAAACCGTATCCACCACTAATGCTGTTTCATAAAGACGACACTGTTAGTCTACGGCAGGTGAAAAATAAAAATACACCTGGTAGATTTGGAACATTGATTTCTTACGGACAGTGGAAAGTCTTCAGTGGTTATGATGGAAAAGTCATGGGCGCTATATTCCCACTACTACCTGTTAAAATGAAAGTGTTTATAGATCCAAAGAGCAACGAGAACAACAGTACCTTGATTAACTCGAGAGAAATTACAAATCATACCAAATTCGTCGAATCAATCATGCTAAACAGTCGCGATTGGACTTTGATTTCGCAAAATACAACGGGTTTCATATACCCAAGAGTTCAAAGGGAGATTCGGGCTATCACACAAAGCCGCATCATTCCAATGCCTGTTCGGATACGTGAAATCTTCAATATTTACATACTTATCTCTGCGATAATTATTTCTGGTTTTTTCATCCTTGCACAGCGATACCTCGATGACCGAAGCTTTGGAAATGCAGCTCTGAATGCATACTCCGTGATATTGGGACTTGCAATTCCGAAACTACCCAACACTCTGGCCTCGAGAATATTTTTTGCCTCTCTGATATTTTACTTCATCATAGTCTGCTCTCATTTTCAGGGCAATGTCACTAAAATACTGACAACGCCACTGGTCGCCGCGAATATCGACTCTCTCGAGGATCTCGAGGCCTCAGGTTACACTGTATACGCCGGTAAAATTACACACGAAGACTTTGAATGGTTGCGAGAACGTTTCAAAAATTTTGCAGATTATGATGGCGATCGCTGCATTGAATTAGTCCTCAGCGATCCTAGGGCTGCCTGCATCGACGAGGCAGAATACTTGCAGAATGAAATTTTAAAGCATAGTAATCTACATCTTGTTAAAGAACCCGTCAGAAGATTCTTCACTACGTATTTAGTAAAACCTCATTGGCTCTATAAAGATCGCTTCGAAACCCTGTTTACCAGGTTAAGCGAAAGTGGGATACTGCAGAAGTGGCAAAAAGACATTGAAAATCGAGCAAAGATTAAAGCACAAATTTGGGAATCAAGGGAAGTTCACGATGGCACACCGATGACTCTAGAAAATTGGAAAATATTTTTCATAGTTTTGTATGCAGGTCTCTTCATTTCCACAATTGTTTGTATTGTCGAAATTTTACTTGCGAGAGAAAATTCAATTCAATCCTCGACGAATTGATGCATTTATTTTCTATCGAAAATTTATTTCTTGGCAAGACAGTGTTGGCATTTTCTTATACTTAAACTACACGACAAATTTACTTTTACAAATTCACGCAAATAATTCATTTCGCGCTATAAGTATTGAGATAATATAATACGATCGATATTTTTAACACGATTGCTATATTCATTTGACTTCTATCTGTTGAAATCAATTACTCTATATGACAATTTTGAATATTTTCTCAATATGTACTTAGTTCTTAAGTACGTGTGTGTGAGTGTGTAAAAAACTTATCTATAGATCAAATTATATACAGGTAATTCTGATGTTTTTTTTTGCATGGACTTTGTCGATAGCTATCTGTCAATATATTATTATCTGTAAGTACATTATATAAGATTGATGAAACTCTGTTCTCAAAAATATATTTCTCGTAACATAAGAAAATAATTTACGAATAAAATACGGATAGGTACATATCAATATAATTCGAAAAATGTATTCCAGTTGATTCTTGATAACTAAAATGAATATACTCATATTATCCTTTCCTCTTCGTTCTTGCCAAATTTTATCCGGATCCAAGGATATAAACAACGAATATAAATTTATAGGAAATTGATGTTTAACAATTTATATATCTAATGACTTATACAGATATAAGGAGGTCCTCTCAGCTTGATCAATCAATAAAAATGATAAATATTCGAATTGCTTAAACATTGATTTCTCTATATTTATAATTACAGTAGGTACTTTCAATTTTTTAAATATAAATAGTGTCCTTATACCCCAATCGTCTTTTTCTACCATTGGAACAAAAAATATGTGAACGTTAAACTGTCCAATATTTGCGCATTATGTATTGTTGATTATTATTAATCTCAAGGAAAAAACGTCTCTTGAGATGTGCTTGTCTCACGTTGGAGAGAGGGACTCAGCGACGTCGATAGCTCAAGTACTCACTGCCGTAATGCACAGACGACAGCAATTTATTCGATTATTTTTAATTATTAATATTAAAGTATGGATATATATTTTTCTTGTGAATAAATTGTATAAGTAGAAGTGACTGAAAAAGTAGTTGAACAGTGACTGCGGGCTCCGGACACGCTTGAGCTTCGCTATATTTTTTTTATTCGTTTTTTTTCATCGCCGGCGACCAGACGAATGCCGGGGTAATTTTCCGAACGGAGACCAGCGACTACAAAGCATCCAATAGCTCATCTAAAGCGAGTAGAAAAATATTCTCGCCAGTTTCTGTGACTGCACAATGCCTAGACGCCTATCAAAAACGTAATTCGAATTTACAATTGTGTTTGTATCCTCTTAGATAGAAATAATATGTAATACTTGAAAAAAATTCTCCGTTGTTCCGATTGTTGACATGCCCTAATTACTCTATTTCTAAAAACAGCACAGGACTCTCACATTGACAGTAGTAATGAATTTTGTAGTATTAATATAAACAAGAGGGTATTTCTTTCGATTTCATGCTGGGTATCTGAATAATTTATAAACTTGGTCAAAATGACCGAGCTGGAAGGTTCTTATTAATAATACACAAAGGGGATACTAATAATTGAGTATGTTGATCACCAGCCCGCTCGTTTATAGATCGACTCACGTCAGTGCACTAGAAGTAGTTGTATCGACGGTTAGTTGCTGTTACAGGATGAAAGTCAAAGTGGCGTTTAAGCTCATTTTATTATTTCTTCTGCACGATCAGTTAAACAAGTATGCAGAAAGTATACAGATTTTAGAATCGTACGATTCTGAAGTTTCGATGGTTAACAACGCAGTGGTATGTAGAATTTTTAAAATTATCAACTCATGAACATTATTTAATATTTTAAAATGTGATTTTTCTTCACTTGTTTCAGTATAAAGTTCTCGAGGCATGCTCGAAAAACGATGTGCACAGAGTCAGTGTCATTCAAAAGTTCAATGCGACTATCCCTTTTGTTCCGTACAAATGGAACCTCTCAAATACCGTTGTTGTTTACGATTACAATCTTGAGGATAAATTTGAATATATCAAAACTCACCCTTTCAATTTCCAAGTCATAGTTCTCTACAATTTTGAACACGAGGCGAATCTCACTAATTGGTTGAAAAATCTGACGATGAATCTCCCAAGGAATTGTTTTGTGAAACTGATAGTTGTTACATTCGACAATACAAGCTGTACTACTAATTCTATGGCGCAAACCGTAGCAGCGCAAACGCATAGAGATTATGTAGTTCACATATGCAAAAACAGAGCTTCTCAACGAGTCGTTGTTTGGACAATAAATTTCTTACAAGATCCGAAACGACCCCACGAGTTTAAAAGACTGGATGGAACCAACCAATTTATGGATTTTAGCATGCGTAATATGGATGAACACGTAGATACTTGTGATTCTGTATTTTATTATCACAAAAATTTAACTCGTCGCAATGGTCGTTATACCACTACAACTACGAACTACTCGGCCAGTGCAATTTTCAAACTGTATCCACCGCTACTTTCGCTTCAGAATAACGGCAGTGTTAAAGAAATCGCGGTAAACAATAAAAAATATCCTGGTAGAATTAAAGTATCGATTACGTCTCAAAGAGAGTGGGAGGTCTTTGGTGGTTTTGATGGAAAAGTTATGGGCACTATATTCCCCCTACTACGTGTTAATGTGATGGCGTATGTAGATCCGGAGAGTAATAACAACAGTTTAATTAAAGGGGGAAAAATACCAAATCATGATAAATTCGGCGAATCGATTATGCTAAACAGTCGCGATTGGGCTTTTATTTCGCAAACTACAGCGGCTTTTACATACCCAAGAGTTCAAAAGGAGATTCGGGTTATCACACAAAGCCGCATCATTCCAACGCCTGTTCGGATACGTGAAATCTTCAATGTTTACATATTTATCTCTGCGATAACTGTTTCTGGTCTTTTCATCCTTGCACAGCGATACCTCGATGGCCGAAGCTTTGGAAATGCAGCTCTGAATGCATACTCCGTGATATTGGGACTTGCAATTCCGAAACTACCCAACACTCTGGCCTCGAGAATATTTTTTGCCTCTCTGATATTTTACTTCATCATAGTCTGCTCTCATTTTCAGGGCAATGTCACTAAAATACTGACAACGCCACTGGTCGCCGCGAATATCGACTCTCTCGAGGATCTCGAGGCCTCGGGTTACACTGTGTACGCTGGTAAAAGTACATACAAAGATATTGAATGGATCCATGGACATTTCAAAAATGTAGCAACATATGATGGATATCGCTGTATCGAGGTGGTCCTCAGCGATCCTAGAGCTGCCTGCATCGACGAGGCAGAATACTTGCAGAATGAAATTTTAAAGCATAGTAATCTACATCTTGT
>MVJL01005058.1:0-12083 GCA_002156465.1 Macrocentrus cingulum
CAACACAATTTTCTGCAAAGCCGCAGATATATCCTCCTTTGCTATCACATCTCTCTCTTTTAATGCCAACTTTGCACAGAACAGTTTTATTTTCTCGTTAGAATATAATTTACGCGCATCGCAATCTTGTTGAGAAATGGCAGCTAATTTTTCAGTTTGTGTGAAGCCAACTTTGCACAGAACAGTTTTATTTTCTCGTTAGAATATAATTTACGCGCATCGCAATCTTGTTGAGAAATGGCAGCTAATTTTTCAGTTTGTGTGATCCACTTGTCATACCTCTGAGCAGCAGTGGTTCTTCTTTGACACCGCTACTAGTTGCTTCAGACGCTTTCTCACCAGCAGTATCATTAAGAGATGTGTGATCCACTTGTCATACCTCTGAGCAGCAGTGGTTCTTCTTTGACACCGCTACTAGTTGCTTCAGACGCTTTCTCACCAGCAGTATCATTAAGAGCTGCAAAATTATTATTTTCCTCTCGTGGTGCTCCTGTTTGAGATGAATTACTATGAACTAGTTGCTTCAGACGCTTTCTCACCAGCAGTATCATTAAGAGCTGCAAAATTATTATTTTCCTCTCGTGGTGCTCCTGTTTGAGATGAATTACTATGCAATCTCTGCACCATCGCTCTCATATCAAAGTCAGCACTGGAACAATGTTTGTCGTTATCGTCCAAGAACTCCATGTTGCTAAATTCTTCATTGCTCCTTTCATTCGGCCATTCCTGTATAGAAAATTATAAATATCACATGTGCACATACATATTTGGAAATAAAAATCAATTCGTGAAACAAAGTAGACTAGAAGTAGACTAGAAGGAGAATTAAGTATAGAAAATTATAAATATCACATGTGCACATACATATTTGGAAATAAAAATCAATTCGTGAAACAAAGTAGACTAGAAGTAGACTAGAAGGAGAATTAATATATGAAGTATGCTTCCGAATGGGATATTCGATTCTGTAATTGAAGCGTGATACTAGTTGCTTCAGACGCTTTCTCACCAGCAGTATCATTAAGAGCTGCAAAATTATTATTTTCCTCTCGTGGTGCTCCTGTTTGAGATGAATTACTATGTAATCTCTGCACCATCGCTCTCATATCAAAGTCAGCACTGGAACAATGTTTGTCGTTATCGTCCAAGAACTCCATGTTGCTAAACTCTTCATTGTTCCTTTCATTCGGCCATTCCTGTATAGAAAATTAAGTCAGCACTGGAACAATGTTTGTCGTTATCGTCCAAGAACTCCATGTTGCTAAACTCTTCATTGTTCCTTTCATTCGGCCATTCCTGTATAGAAAATTATAAATATCACATGTGCACAATTTGTCGTTATCGTCCAAGAACTCCATGTTGCTAAACTCTTCATTGTTCCTTTCATTCGGCCATTCCTGTATAGAAAATTATAAATATCACATGTGCACATACATATTTGGAAATAAAAATCAATCCGTGAAACAAAGTAGACTAGAAGTAGACTAGAAGGAGAATTAATATATGAAGTATGCTTCCGAATGGGATATTCGATTCTGTAATTGAAGCGTGGCCATCGACAGCTGTAGGCCCAATCATCTCCAATACAAAAGGAGAATTAATATATGAAGTATGCTTCCGAATGGGATATTCGATTCTGTAATTGAAGCGTGGCCATCGACAGCTGTAGGCCCAATCATCTCCAATACATTTCGGTCAATTTGGGTTAAAGTTTCAGTCGAGGGAGGACCGCCGCCTGTAGCGGAGTTTTTTTATAGTGTGATTTCTGGATTTCACGCCCGTCTGTACATCTTGCCATGCCTGTGAATTATTATTAAAAGACTTCCTTAAGTAAATCGTTACTTATCATGGTGCACTTGGTATTTCGGATAGTTACAGACCTTTTTCTATTGTTTCCGATCCTTAACAGCCAAAGCGTGGCCATCGACAGCTGTAGGCCCAATCATCTCCAATACATTTCGGTCAATTTGGGTTAAAGTTTCAGTCGAGGGAGGACCGCCGCCTGTAGCGTTGCGCAGTTTTTTTATAGTGTGATTTCTGGATTTCACGCCCGTCTTTACATCTTGCCATGCCTGTGAATTATTATTAAAAGACTTTCTTAAGTAAATCGTTACTTATCATGGTGCAATTTCTGGATTTCACGCCCGTCTTTACATCTTGCCATGCCTGTGAATTATTATTAAAAGACTTTCTTAAGTAAATCGTTACTTATCATGGTGCACTTGGTATTTCGGATAGTTACAGACCTTTTTCTATTGTTTCCGATCCTTAACAGCCCCAGGAATTTCATGGAGCAATAAATCGTTACTTATCATGGTGCACTTGGTATTTCGGATAGTTACAGACCTTTTTCTATTGTTTCCGATCCTTAACAGCCCCAGGAATTTCATGGAGCAATGCTGGAAGCTGTTCTCATAACTCTTGAGCGTGCTTATAAGTAAATGTTGCCGATATTGTTTCCGATCCTTAACAGCCCCAGGAATTTCATGGAGCAATGCTGGAAGCTGTTCTCATAACTCTTGAGCGTGCTTATAAGTAAATGTTGCCGCTTCTTAATCGAGGGTGGTTGTTTACGAACTCGACAATTAATATAATTGGTAAATAATTTCATTGAAAATAAAATATAAGTGTGAAGATATAAACAGGAATTTCATGGAGCAATGCTGGAAGCTGTTCTCATAACTCTTGAGCGTGCTTATAAGTAAATGTTGCCGTGAATCGGCCGCTTCTTAATCGAGGGTGGTTGTTTACGAACTCGACAATTAATATAATTGGTAAATAATTTCATTGAAAATAAAATATAAGTGTGAAGATATAAAGGTAAAAAATTTATCGAGGGTGGTTGTTTACGAACTCGACAATTAATATAATTGGTAAATAATTTCATTGAAAATAAAATATAAGTGTGAAGATATAAAGGTAAAAAATTTGTTAATTAGACGTAGATACAACGAACGTAAGCGTCTTGGTTTACTTACCTATCATTAATTTTTTCTGCTCGTCGTTCATATACTGAGTACGTTTTTTCACACTTATTTTCGGCAGATTGCATATTGCTTTACTTAGAGCGAGAATGCCGTCCTTAAAAAGTTAATATCAGTGGAGAAAACAATAATGTCGAGGTTACTATGAATCTCATGAATCCTACGTTGTGCGCGAGCCGGTCATCGTAAACATTCTTCTATAGATGTCTTTCTTGTTGGCTGGAATGACTGTCTCACATACGGCAACAGCGCATAGATGTCGCATGCGATAATTTTCGAATAGTACGTATCGCATGGTCGTCGAGAATATGTTTTCTTTAGTATGACTTGATTTTTCGAATTCAACAATTCTTTTTTTTATTTTTTCATTATTAGGCTGTTTTTATATCGCATGGTCGTCGAGAATATGTTTTCTTTAGTATGACTTGATTTTTCGAATTCAACAATTCTTTTTTTTATTTTTTCATTATTAGGCTGTTTTTGTTTTTTTTTAATTTATTTTCAATTCCTGTAATCATGTCTTTCTTTTGCTTAATTTTTCTTCCATTTTTTCGTTCATTGCATCAACCTCAATTTTCACTCTTGGATCTAAATATGTTTTCTTTAGTATGACTTGATTTTTCGAATTCAACAATTCTTTTTTTTATTTTTTCATTATTAGGCTGTTTTTTTTTTTAAATTTATTTTCAATTCCTGTAATCATGTCTTTCTTTTGCTTAATTTTTCTTCCATTTTTTCGTTCATTGCATCAACCTCAATTTTCACTCTTGGATCTAAATTTATTTTCAATTCCTGTAATCATGTCTTTCTTTTGCTTAATTTTTCTTCCATTTTTTCGTTCATTGCATCAACCTCAATTTTCACTCTTGGATCTTTTCTTATTTTGTTTTTTCATTTCCAGTCCAGTTTAAAATCATTTCCAGTCGTGTGCACTGAGGCCCGTGATTCATTTTATAGCTAATATATCGTTAACATCCTTAAATGAATTGATCATTTCCAGTCCAGTTTAAAATCATTTCCAGTCGTGTGCACTGAGGCCCGTGATTCATTTTATAGCTAATATATCGTTAACATCCTTAAATGAATTGCGCAATCCAGTGAACGAGTAATGGGCATGGTGCAACTTATGTTGCCTTTTAAAAACTATTATAGCTAATATATCGTTAACATCCTTAAATGAATTGCGCAATCCAGTGAACGAGTAATGGGCATGGTGCAACTTATGTTGCCTTTTAAAAACTCAAATAATAACGAAAAAATGGTTGAAAAAGTTTTGAAAATTTTCCACAAAGTTTTTCAAACCTTTCTTCATTTTTCTTTTCATCAAATGTCTCATTCCTTTTTTCCCTTAGTCTAAACTTTTTCGCATTTTATAGCTAATATATCGTTAACATCCTTAAATGAATTGCGCAATCCAGTGAACGAGTAATGGGCATGGTGCAACTTATGTTGCCTTTTAAAAACTTTCAAATAATAACGAAAAAATGGTTGAAAAAGTTTTGAAAATTTTCCACAAAGTTTTTCAAACCTTTCTTCATTTTTCTTTTCATCAAATGTATCATTCCTTTTTTCCCTTAGTCTAAACTTTTTCGCAAAACTCAAAATTTGAGGTGATTTTTTTACCTTTCTTCATTTTTCTTTTCATCAAATGTATCATTCCTTTTTTCCCTTAGTCTAAACTTTTTCGCAAAACTCAAAATTTGAGGTGATTTTTTTTTATCGTCATTCACATCATTATGGACTGTTTTATTTTTCCACGCAGCAGAACATTGTTTTCCAACTATCCTATTAAATTTTCGCTTTTCTTTTTTTTCTATTTCTTAATCACATCATTATGGACTGTTTTATTTTTCCACGCAGCAGAACATTGTTTTCCAACTATCCTATTAAATTTTCGCTTTTCTTTTTTTTCTATTTCTTAATCTCTATTTTTAGTTCTGATTATTTTTCCACGCAGCAGAACATTGTTTTCCAACTATCCTATTAAATTTTCGCTTTTCTTTTTTTTCTATTTCTTAATCTCTATTTTTAGTTCTGTTCAAATTTTCTAATAATATCATATGACGTTGAAAATTTTAAAAATCATAAATAATAATATTTTTTTCTATTTCTTAATCTCTATTTTTAGTTCTGTTCAAATTTTCTAATAATATCATATGACGTTGAAAATTTTAAAAATCATAAATAATAATCTTATTTTTCAGACAAGTTTTATAAACAATAGCCAGTTCATCAATCATATTATTACAACGAGATGTATCGATTTTTCAACTTTATTCATTCATTAATTATTTTTCAGACAAGTTTTATAAACAATAGCCAGTTCATCAATCATATTATTACAACGAGATGTATCGATTTTTCAACTTTATTCATTCATTATTTTTATAAACTTTGTAACGATATTTTAATTCAATAATTGCCCTTTCGTTCTTTTCCTTTTACTTCTAAATTTCTTTGTACATACTTAGAACTTAATACACTTTTTTTTTTTTTTTTTTTTTTTTTTTTTTGGCAAAATGCCTTAAAGGGTGCTCAGTCGGTTAGACCATTGCACCCTGGCCCCACCAAGGGGGGCCTACGCCGCCTTATAATCCTAACATTGGGTGAGCCCGGCCTCCTTCGCAAAGGCGATGAGGCGGCCGATGCTGACCCCATCCATGTTAGCGTCCCGCGCTGTCGGGACCTCGCCGGTCCCAGCATGTGTAGGGGGATTTCGTCCTCCATCCTACACCACCGACATAGGGTCTCTCTATTGAGTCCCACGCACCCGCGCTGTCGGGACCTCGCCGGTCCCAGCATGTGTAGGGGGATTTCGTCCTCCATCCTACACCACCGACATAGGGTCTCTCTATTGAGTCCCACGCGTCTGGCGTGTTTGCCCGTGAGTCAGTGGCCCGTCACGAGCCCTACTACCAGTCTTAGCTCCGGTCGGCTGAGCTGAATCAACTGCTCACTAAGTCTATGGCGTGTTTGCCCGTGAGTCAGTGGCCCGTCACGAGCCCTACTACCAGTCTTAGCTCCGGTCGGCTGAGCTGAATCAACTGCTCACTAAGTCTCGCGTCCGGTACCTTCACGAGGGCCTTGGAGTGCTCCATGCCCTCGGCTTGGCCCCAGAGCTCACAGAGCTGGGTGTGTTCCCAGTCCCTGAAGACCCCCTTGATATTACCTTCCGGCGCAGGCCATAGGCACCGCACTCCGAGGCTGTTGGCTCCTTACTCACAGAGCTGGGTGTGTTCCCAGTCCCTGAAGACCCCCTTGATATTACCTTCCGGCGCAGGCCATAGGCACCGCACTCCGAGGCTGTTGGCTCCTTCCCTTGCTTGGGAATTAGCCTTATCATTTCCTTGGATTCCCGAGTAACCAGGTACCCATACCACTGTAAGCCGGTTGAGTTGGGCCACTTCCGTCAGTGCTTCGATGCACCGACGAATCGTCTTTCCCGTGGTCACGCGTGCTTCCTAACTGTAAGCCGGTTGAGTTGGGCCACTTCCGTCAGTGCTTCGATGCACCGACGAATCGTCTTTCCCGTGGTCACGCGTGCTTCCTGGGCCTTAAGAGCATCCTTACTATCGCTGCATATGTAGATGTGCTGGTTCCTGTATCCTCTGTCGAGAATTTCTCTGGCACAGAGCCAGATACCGCACAACTCAGATTGGAATACAGTGTTTACTGTATCCTCTGTCGAGAATTTCTCTGGCACAGAGCCAGATACCGCACAACTCAGATTGGAATACAGTGTTTAAGGTGCCGAGTGAGAGTGACCTCTCCGCTCTTGGTCCTTCACACCATATCCCTGCGCCGGTGCCCTTCGGGTTTTTGGCGCCGTCTGTGTACCAGACGTGCCCTCTGGGCCTCAGCGCCCGCTCCCCTTCTGTCAACCATACATTCCTGTCGGGGTAGAGGACTTTGTACTTTGTAATTCTGACAGAAGGCAAAGCTAGGTGGGCAACGGTCGCCCCCCCCCCCCCCCAGGACCTCTGCGAGACCCTGGCTGCTCTGGAGGGCCGACGCGTGCCCATATCTCGCGCTCTGCCATCTGCCATTGGATTTGAGGCGCAAGCCCGCTCTCCTAGCGTTCCCCTCCGCTCCAATGTGCGGGGGGGAGACGCGTGCCCATATCTCGCGCTCTGCCATCTGCCATTGGATTTGAGGCGCAAGCCCGCTCTCCTAGCGTTCCCCTCCGCTCCAATGTGCGGGGGGGGTTAGGTGGAGAAGTGCGCCCATTGCAGCTGTTGGGGTCGTGCGCATGGCGCCCGTGATCCCTACAAGAGCCAGTCTGTAGGCTCTGTTTAGAATCCTTCTGTTCGTTGCAACGCGTGCCCATATCTCGCGCTCTGCCATCTGCCATTGGATTTGAGGCGCAAGCCCGCTCTCCTAGCGTTCCCCTCCGCTCCAATGTGCGGGGGGGTTAGGTGCAGAAGTGCGCCCATTGCAGCTGTTGGGGTTGTGCGCATGGCGCCCGTGATCCCTACAAGAGCCAGTCTGTAGGCTCTGTTTAGAATCCTTCTGTTCATTGCCTGCTTCATCGCAGGCCACCAGACAACAGACGCATGGCGCCCGTGATCCCTACAAGAGCCAGTCTGTAGG
Organism: Macrocentrus cingulum; assembly: GCA_002156465.1. Lineage (NCBI taxonomy): Eukaryota > Metazoa > Arthropoda > Insecta > Hymenoptera > Braconidae > Macrocentrus > Macrocentrus cingulum. The sequence continues at coordinate 7,575 of MVJL01005058.1, forward strand.
CTCTGTTTAGAATCCTTCTGTTCATTGCCTGCTTCATCGCAGGCCACCAGACAACAGAGGCGTATAGTAGTTGTGGTAGTATAATGGCTTTGTAGATCCATTCTACTACCCGTGGGCTTAATCCAAACGCCTTCCCGAACATAGACCTGCAGGCCCAGAAGGTGCCTACCGCCTTCTGCGTCTGCTTCTCAATGTGTCGTCTCCAGCTCAGCTTAGCATCTAGGGAACGCCTTCCCGAACATAGACCTGCAGGCCCAGAAGGTGCCTACCGCCTTCTGCGTCTGCTTCTCAATGTGTCGTCTCCAGCTCAGCTTAGCATCTAGGGACACCCCTAGGTATTTGACCTCATCCGAGAACCCCAGCTCTGCCCCAAAGATGGACGGAGGGCGAACCTCGAGCTTCCTCCCCTTCGTGAAAAGCAGCATCTCGGTTTTGGCCGGGTTGATCCTTAAAGAACCCCAGCTCTGCCCCAAAGATGGACGGAGGGCGAACCTCGAGCTTCCTCCCCTTCGTGAAAAGCAGCATCTCGGTTTTGGCCGGGTTGATCCTTAAGGAGGTTTCTGAGCACCAACTTCCGACAAGGTCGAAGTGAAAAGCAGCATCTCGGTTTTGGCCGGGTTGATCCTTAAGGAGGTTTCTGAGCACCAACTTCCGACAAGGTCGAGTGCCTTCTGCATTCTGCTTGTTATCTCCCGGGGGTGGGCACTTCTGACCATGATGAGCACGTCGTCTGCGTACCCTACCGCCATAATACCAATTTGGGCGAGTCTTACCAGCAGCCCGTCGATGACACCGGGGGTGGGCACTTCTGACCATGATGAGCACGTCGTCTGCGTACCCTACCGCCATAATACCAATTTGGGCGAGTCTTACCAGCAGCCCGTCGATGACAGTCAGCCACAGCAGAGGGGAGAGAACTCCACCTTGCGGGCATCCTTTCATAACCCGGGCCGCTGTCGTGCTGCCTCCAATTGTCGTAGTAACAGTACAGCCACAGCAGAGGGGAGAGAACTCCACCTTGCGGGCATCCTTTCATAACCCGGGCCGCTGTCGTGCTGCCTCCAATTGTCGTAGTAACAGTCCTAGTCGCTAGCATGCCGTCGATCCAATTAACGACCGTGCGATCAATGCCGAAAGATCTAGCTGCTTCTTTCATGACGCTGAACGGAGTGTTATCAAACGCTACGCTAGCATGCCGTCGATCCAATTAACGACCGTGCGATCAATGCCGAAAGATCTAGCTGCTTCTTTCATGACGCTGAACGGAGTGTTATCAAACGCTTCCTCCACGTCTAAGAACACCCCAAGTACCGACTCCTTCTGGTCGAAGGCTGCTTCCACGTAGCATTCATGACGCTGAACGGAGTGTTATCAAACGCTTCCTCCACGTCTAAGAACACCCCAAGTACCGACTCCTTCTGGTCGAAGGCTGCTTCCACGTAGCGAACCACTGAGTGCAGCGCAGTTTCGACATACCTGCCGGCTTGATAAGCGTGCTGTGTTGGGTGTATAGGCCTCTCAATTAGGGCCCCGCCCCTGATGTGCCGATCGACCAGCCTCTCCAGCGTTTAACCTGCCGGCTTGATAAGCGTGCTGTGTTGGGTGTATAGGCCTCTCAATTAGGGCCCCGCCCCTGATGTGCCGATCGACCAGCCTCTCCAGCGTTTTCAAAAGAAAGGAGGTGAGACTGATCGGTCATGGGTGTATAGGCCTCTCAATTAGGGCCCCGCCCCTGATGTGCCGATCGACCAGCCTCTCCAGCGTTTTCAAAAGAAAGGAGGTGAGACTGATCGGTCGGAACGAGTTTGGGAGGTCGTACGAGTCTTTGCCGGGTTTTGGTATAAAAACCACCCGCACTGCTCTCCACGGCCTCGGTGTGTGACCCAGGGCTAAGCACGCCTTGAAAAGGGAGGTCGTACGAGTCTTTGCCGGGTTTTGGTATAAAAACCACCCGCACTGCTCTCCACGGCCTCGGTGTGTGACCCAGGGCTAAGCACGCCTTGAAAATAGGTCTCAGAAGCTTTACGAGCACCTCGCCACCCTCCTGAAGGAGGGCGGGGAATATGCCGTCCACTCCCGGACTCTTGTACTTTTCAAAGCTGTCCAGAGCCCATCTGATCCTGCTCGGCGTCACGATACGCGACGCCGTTTCCCAGTCCTCGTTCGAGACGGTACCCTTGCAATATGGAGTGTGCACCCCCTGAGTGACCGGAACCGAGCCAAGGAAGTGCACCTCCACCATGCCTGCCAGCACTTGTTCGTAACTGCTGGCCATGGATCCGCCTGGGAGCGTTAACCTCATCAGCTTTTTGGAGGGACCGTTGGAGAAGATCCTTTGCAGCCTGGCTACCACTGGTAGCTCCTCGGTCTGCTCACAGAACCTTCGCCAGGTCTCCCTCTTCCTAACTCTGATGAGCGCCTTATACTCCTTCTGGGTCTCCCTATAGGTTGCCCAGTCCGAGTCTCTACCTGACCAGGTGGCTCTTCTCAGGAGCCTCCGAGACTCCTTTCGGAGTTTCTCCAGCTTCTTGTTCCACCACGCGTCTGTTTCCTTCTTGCGTTTCCTCAGTGGACAGAGTGGCTCTTCTCAGGAGCCTCCGAGACTCCTTTCGGAGTTTCTCCAGCTTCTTGTTCCACCACGCGTCTGTTTCCTTCTTGCGTTTCCTCAGTGGACAGGCTTCTTCGAACGCCAGGATGATCGCACCTTTCGGAGTTTCTCCAGCTTCTTGTTCCACCACGCGTCTGTTTCCTTCTTGCGTTTCCTCAGTGGACAGGCTTCTTCGAACGCCAGGATGATCGCGTCCTGCAGTTTGGATACTGCCGCATCGACCTCCCCTGCCGTTCGTGGGGTGCAGATTTGCCCTGTGTCCCAGCTGTCCACCGCTCTTTTGTACCCCTCCCAAGCAGTTTGGATACTGCCGCATCGACCTCCCCTGCCGTTCGTGGGGTGCAGATTTGCCCTGTGTCCCAGCTGTCCACCGCTCTTTTGTACCCCTCCCAGTCCGTTAGCCTGGGGTTCCTATAAACCTCCTCGGCTTCGGATCGGGGTGACGCTGCCAGTGTGAAGGCTCTCCTTCGGTGGTCCGACAGTGAATCTTCACTGCAGACCTCCCATTTCGTGATAAGCCGTGACACGCTTCGGCTGCAGAGAGTGATATCTAGCACTTCCTGCCGCCTTGATGTGACGAACGTCGGTTGACCCCCTCTGTTGGCGATCTCGAGATTCGTCGTCGCCAAGTACTCCAAGAGGGCCACTCCTCTCGTGTTGGCGTCCGTACTGCCCCATATCGTGTGGTGTGAATTTGCATCACACCCTGCCACAAGGGGTAGTTTCTCCTTCCTGCAGTACTCCACCAGCCTCCTAAACTCGTTAGTTGGATTAGTTGGTGGGGGTTCTGCTGAGTCGGAGGGGAAGTAAGCCGAGCATACTACGATGTCCAGCTTTCTCCCTGCCGTGTTTAGCGACACTCTGGCGGCGGCCAGATCTCTTGTACAGAATTGGCTAAGGCCCAGAGCATGATGCTTACTACTAATGTAGATGCATGCCCTTGGGTCCGCCCCGGCCCCACCATGGACAATCGTTCCCTGTCGCGTACTAATCCCTTTTACTTTCCCTTTGTAAACCCACGGTTCTTAGATTAGGGATATGTTTGTCTGCTCCACTGAGAGGTATCGACTATGAACTGCTGATGCCGCCCTGCAGTGTTGCAGGTTAATCTGGGAGAATCGGACACTCGGTTCAGGCATGGGACTGGCCGAGGTGCCCGCCTCCGGGGGGAAGGGAGAGGGAGGGGTTAGGTCTGGGAAAGCGCTGGAACCCCCGGGCCCCCTTCGCTCACCCCTGGTGGCGCGGGGCCCTGGTCGCCCGTCTCAACGGGGGCGACCTTCTCTCGGGCAGGGGGCCGGATGGTTCCGGTGCGGTTATCTGCAGTCTTTGCTGCACTAGCCTAACCTCCTCCAGTCCCCGCTCTGCCATGGCTACCGCCTTTGGCTTGCGGCCTCCGCCGCCTCGTCTGCCTCGGGTCCTACCTTCCTCCGTCTTCTCTTCCTCTCGCTGAGGGGCGGGGGGTTGGGTGCCTCAGGTAGGGTACCTTTCGGCTCCTTACCGGGCTCCTCATCGGGTTCCGTGCCCACCTCCATGGGCACGGGCACCACCTCTGCCACCGTCGCGGCCCGCTTTACCTGCGGCTCACCGGTGCCATCTGGCGCTGGCACTGGTTGGCTCCCCCCTTGCCGCAGCGCTGGGCTTCGTCCGGTAAAACCGGGCTCGACTCAGGCCGCAGTAGGGGAGCCACGCACAGCTCTCCAGCACCTCGATGGATCCATTGTCCACCGCTAGTACCAGGTGGACTGCCTTGTCCACCACCCTTCTGTCCCACACCCGCCACAGTTGCGGGTTGAGACCTCTGTTCTGCCTTCTCAGCCGATCCAAGAAGGCCGCGTTGTCTTCCACAGTCATTCGGGAAGCTTGCCGGATATAAGAGAAGCGTTTAAGGTTTAAGGGAGGGG